>PVJH01012349.1:0-11819 GCA_004026705.1 Nesogale talazaci
GGGGGGGGGGGGGGGGGAGAGGGGGTTTAAAAAGCACGACCACCCCCACCCCCGCCCCCGCCCCCGCCCCGCACTGCCCTTCTGCATGGAGTTAATTACCTACCGTGAAGGGTGGGGGGAAGCCCTCAGTGCCCTGCTGTATCACCCAACTGCGGGGTGATGTACTGGGCCTGCCCTTACTGGTGCTGGGTGATTTGGGGAGGTCTCTGCCGGGTGTTTGAGCGCTTTCTGTTGATCTTTCTTACAGTTTGGCTGTGAAACCCCAAGAGAACTGAGCAGCCGGGATCAGAGGAACAGGGGCGGTGGGACCCTGGAGTAAGACTGCTGGAAAGGCTCAGCTATGGGGGACCTAAACCTTGCCCCACTCCCTCCCTCTATGGTAACTCTCTGATTCCCAATCCAACACTCCTTGCCAGCAAAATAGATGCAGAACAGCGAGAACAGGGATTTTCTCGCATATTCCAGATACTTCCCCTTCTGCTCCAGCGGTAAAGACTTCACCAGAGGCAGCGTTTTCTGATGGTAATGCAACATTTCTGGTTCTGTTTCGGAATCAGAGAGGAGGGGTGGGGCGGTAGAAAAAGAAAGAGGGGGATCAAGGGGGGCAGAGTGCTAGGAAGGTGAAATTGACTTCCATATGTCAATTTCACCCAAAAGGTTGGACTCTTCAGGGGGAAGCATCTCCTTTGTCAGTTTCCAAACTGAGCACAAGGCATGCGCATTCTTTATCTCATCCAACAAGCTTGCCTTTGTCAATCTCCCTCCTCTTCCTCCGCACCTCCACCTCAGCAAGGTGCAGAAGGCTGGTACGAGGCCGTCTTTCAAAAGAATCCAGGTTAAAGAGAGGCGGTGGCGCAATTCTGTCTTGATGTGAGCCCTTCCCAATGCCCGCTGCCCCAGGGAGCTGTGCCTGGACCCGCTGGGGCAGGAGGGGGGTAGGACATCGAGTGGGTGAACACAGCCCCATCAAGTCAGCCTGCGATCACTGGCATGTCACCATCTCCATCACCAGGGCAGCAGACTTGGGAATTAGCTGGGTCCTTCCCACGTAGCATTAGGTGATGGGAAGGAGTCCTGGTGGCCCCATGGTTCAGGGCCAGGCCACTGACCCAAAGGCAGGCAGTCCGAACCCACTGGCTGCTTTGTGGGAGACAGATGTAACAGCTGCGCTGAATTTACAGCCTTGGACTCACCATGGAGCAGTTGGACACTGTTGTGTTGGGTGGCTGCAAACTGGGCTCATCTGTAGAGCAATAGATTGGGTTTGGGTCTGGTGGTGGTAGGGCTCCTCACAGCGAGGTCGACGCTTCAAACCCACCAGCCGCTCTCTGGGAGCAAGACGAGACTGGTCTGTTAGCATCACTGTGAGTCAGAGGGGATCTAGGTGGGGCAATAGTTACACCTTGGGTTACTAAATCAAGGTCGGTAGTTTGACTCCCCCCGCCACTCCTGCAGATAGACAAAGCTTTGCAATCCTCTAAATTTATAGCCTTAGCAGCTCAAGGAACAGTTCTACACTGTCCTATAGGGTCACTGTGTATCGGATTGACATGATGGCAGTGTTTGATGTTTTTTGTTTATAGATATCAAAGGATTCTTGGTGGTTAAAGCGCTCAAGTGCCTACCAACATGTACCTGATTCGAACCCACCACCCTCTCTGGCAGAGAACAATTAGTCTTATTTTCATTAAGGAGACAGCCATGGGGTAGTCCTACTACAGCTTAAGAGTCTGTGTTAGGTCAGGTTGTCTAGAGAAACAAATTCAGTGACACTCATCTAGTATAAAACAGATTTTTATCACAAAGTAATCATATATCAAGAAGGCATCCCAACCCAGTCCAACTGAAGTCCCTGAGTCTAATACTAGCCCATAAACCTCTTTTCAGACTCACATAGTCACATGCCAATGACGCAGAACGGTCAACCAGGGAACAGAACATCACAGACTGTGGATACCAGGCTGTGTGGATCCAAGCTCTTTATAAATATGTCAGAGCACCAACAGCTCTCGGGATCAGCAGCAAAGTCCCAGCCAGCAAGAAGGCAAAGTCGCACAGAACGCAGTTCTCATTGCCTCACACTCTGTGATAGCGGGTTTATGGTGCCAACCTGGCCAATAGGAACATGTGGGGTTAATCAGGTTGCAGCTTGATTGAAGGGCAAAGAGGCAAATGGCTCTGCAGGGTCCACCCCCCCACTCTCTTGCCCTCTGGTGATCGGACCAGCAAGCAGCTGGTTTAGCAAGTTCTCTGCCTCAACTCAGTGAGCTATACTACCTGTGGCACAAGTCAACCCATGGATCATGTCACTAGAGCTGGAGGCTCCTTTGAGCTCTGCTTCACCACGCTGCTGGTGCCTACATTGTTTGTGCTTGCGGCCGGTGGATCCTGTTGCCTTGCGTTGCTTGAGTTTGAGATCCCATCTGGGCCTGCTCTGCTAAGCTCCTGAGCTGACTGTTGGTGACGCACTCTGCTGTTTGCCGCCTGTGCGCAGACTCTGCCTACATTGTCGGAGGAAAGACTCAGCTGTCTGCCACTCCCAGGTCTTCTTTCTTGGTGGTGGCAATCCCTTTGTCCCTCCTGGCTTCTCTCTCTCTTCATCACGTGTGAGATCAAAGGTGAGACAGACCACACCTTACATATGATTTTAGCCCACAAGATTAAGAGGGTTCATTCACACTCTCAGTACTTTTTTGGTTGCTCCCTTCACGGGGACTCATCTCACAACTGCCATATTACATCATTACATAACTGCCAACCCACCGAGAAGCACAGCCTAGCCAAATTGACATCTATTTGGGGAGTGAGGGCACAATTCAATCCATGTGTGTTACATTGTGATTTTTTTTTTTTTTTGCAGTATAACCTTGTGGTGTGTGTGTGTGTGTGTGAAGATATGTTGTTGGTGTTTGTGTCTTCAAGTCAATCCCAACTCCTGGGGACCGTATCACACAGTAAAACTATCCCATAGGGTTTCCAAGGCTGTCATCTTTACAGTAGCAGACTGCTACTAGGGTCACTGGTTAGCAAGAAAACCATCCATCTGATAAGACCTCTGACCTAGCAGGAAGGAATCTGCAAAACGAAGTCCCCAGCATCTCTCTCTTTCTTCCCTCTGACTGCTGTAGGTGCCTCCTGCTGATCAAACCCAACTGGAGGCCAGAGACCAGGTCAGACAAGCCTCTCCCGGAGCTATTTCTTCAGGGCTGTCATCTAGGGAGAATACATCCAGCTGAGGCCAGCCCTGGAGTCTTGTCTGGGAATGAGTTGCTCCAAGCAGGAACATCAGCCTCAAAGAGTGGCACAGAGGACTATGGTCTACCCTCGCTCTCCCTTTGCTGTGGAGATATAAATAATACCTTTTTCTTGGGTGGGTTAGTGCCCTGACCCCCCACCCCCCACCCCATTGCCATCCTTATTCTTACCCTACCCCTTTGTGGGCCTTAAAGGCGGTGGGATGGGGTGGGGGGAGGTCATGGGAAAGATGTCTTTCTGCACAGGTGCTATCTGCACCTGTTTTGTATATAAAACATTGAGTATGCCAGAATATCCGGTCCTCAGTCTGGGAATTGTGTTGTGTACATTTTCCCTCATGCCCATTTTGCTGTTTGAACTTACTTCAGTGGACACATGTTGTACTTGACCTTCAGTGCTTAGCTAACTTCCTCCAACTGTGTACAAGATGAGCTGTCTCATCATTTCATCACTGTTTTTCATTGTGTGTATTTACCAGGAGTTTTTATCCGTTTGTCTTCTGATGGGAATTTAGGCCGTTTCCAGTTTGTTGTGTCTCACAGCATTTAGACAGCTCCTCCATGAAATGTTTTTAGACCATTTCCACTCGATCATGTTGATCTGAACCTTTCTGAGTTCCTCCCCACACTCCCTTTCACATTCCCACCATCCACTTACTTGTCTTCATTCCCCAAACTGCCTCTGCCCCCACTCCACGGAGTCGTACTGAAGACGGAAATTACCCCTTTCCTCATGGAGCCAATCTCCAGAGCCAGGCACCCTGCCTGCCGCACAGTAACGATGACAACACCACACAGAGAGTCTGTGGGAGGAGTCCCATGTATGGTGCTAGCTAGGGAAGAAAGGAAAAAGCATGAGTTCTTCCCATCTACCTCTTTCCCCAAAGAAGTGAGGGAGCGTGCCTGATTCAACAAAGTGATTTTAGTCCCAGTCTGGACAATAGCCCACACCTGTTGAGTATGCACTATGTGCCAGGCATTTAATGCGTGAGCCACTATATTCATATCTTCCAACAGTGCTGTAAGGGCATATATGAGGATTATCCCTCCAGATACTGAGGGGTAAAGTGTACATTGCTATGCGGCATCAGTGGTAGGATTGGACACTCAGTAGTGATGGATTCAGGCTCTTCCCTCTTAAATACCAATTGTGTCAAAGGAGCTTGGTGGGTAGCATAATGGTGACACATTGGACTGCTAACCACAAGGTCAAAAGCTCAAAGCTACCAGTCACTCTGCAGAAGAAATACTATTTGTGTCATTAACATAGGCTTACCTTACCACTGTTGCTGTTATTTCTAAGTTGTTATACCTCTATATATGCTCATAAGTACCTGTGTCGGGATTTTGCTTTGGCAGAAAATAGAAACCCAGCTGAAATCATGGCTTAAGCATAGGAGGGTTCTTTCGCCCACTAAGAAGCCCAGAAGTTGTCTACCACTGGCTTTGGTTCATCGGCTCAGGGAAATTGCCAACTTCTGGGATTGCCGCTATTTTTAAGGATATACCCTCTGTGGCAGTTACCTAATCTGGTGTCATTTTGAGGATGAAGAGTGTAGGGATGGAGTCTAGCCAGTCAATCTGGAGATAGCCCATGAAACCTCTGTGTAGGCATGACCTCCTGAGAATGCTGGGAAATGTGGTCATTCCTTCTTGGAGGCAGGAGACACTAACTCTCTGTCACCCTGGGAGACATGGCAGCTGACAAGACACAGGCAGCATGCTGATCGACCCTGAGCCCTGGAAACTGGAGGAGCCATGGGAGTGACCCCTGCCAGCGTGGAGATGCTTCTACCGCCACTGGATACACAAGGCTCTGCACCCCCTTGCCTGTGATTATCCAGGTGGCATTGCATGTGCTTCATGAGTCTGAAGAGGACTTGTAAATTGGTATCAGACATAGGGACTAATATCGGACTTATGACCTTAAACTGGACTAGAATGAGATATTTTCTCAATGTTCAATTACCATATAGATAGATAGATAGATAGATAGATGAGTGTCTATGGATTTGTTTCTCTAGTGTACCTGGACTAACACACTCTCTTGGTCACAAAATGGCTACTGCAGCTCCAGCAATCTTGCCCATGTTCCAGGTAGGAAATTGGAGAAGAGAAACAGGCCTGTGCTCACTGTACCAGACCCCTTCAAAGAATATCATCAGAGCTCTCAAAGAAGCTTTTGCTTTCCCCCAAGGATCACTCCTAGGGAAGAGGATGACTGATAGAGAGGTTCTGGTGTTTGTTTGTCGTTTGTTGTTTTTAAGAGGTTCTGTTTTTAATGAGCGCTGATGACCTAGTGGGTCAAGCACTGGGCTGTTAACTAGAAGGCCAGCCATTCGAAATACCCAGCTAGTCTCCAGATGAAAGATGGACCTTTCCCCTCCCGGAGAGAGTTAGATTCTCGGAAACCCACAGGGGCTATACTGCCCTGTCCTGTGGGGTCTCCATGAGTCAGATGGCAGTGAAATTGGTTATGGTTTTTTGTTTGTTTGTTTGTTTGTTTTTTCTATCTTTGGAAAGCAACGACAACGTGTAGCTCAGTGTGACTCACTCACTGAAATGAGAAGAGGTCCCAGTATAATCGGCCAGCCCACGGCAAGCCCTCGGCCGTGACTTCCTCGTCTCTTTGCGTCATCGGTGCTACGAATCCAGTGAATAAAGCCCATTCAGGAGGCTTCTCCCCCGGATCTGTGACAGCGAAGGCTCGCGTCACTCTGAGGCCCTCTCACAACAATGGCACTCATTCTCACTGGTGATCGCTCGTAGCTCTGCGCCTTCAGATGCCCACGGCCCCCAGACGGTGTGCCAGGAGACGCACACCCAGGAACCATCTAAAATTACCCGGCTTTGTTCTGTGGGGAGGCATTTCCCCCTCAAAGCCCCTTTGTCTGACTTGTGGGGGTAATTGCACATTTGATGAGCACAACGCTGCCTGAGGAGGTACTCCTGTGAGGGGCGGGCGCTCGCGTGGAGAGCCAGTTCAAAGAACATTGAAGGGCGCAGATCCACGGAGAGCAGGGGGACTTAGAAGTGTTGGTGTATCCCAAGGCCAATGAAGCAGTTTGGTTTTCTAAAGTGTTTAGGTGTCAATAATAAACATTTTAAGAATTCATTAAAAAAAAAAAAAAAACACCCTGTCGCTAGGGAATGGATTCCAGCTCATGCAGCCCCGCTGGGCACCAATCAGATATCGGGTTGCAGTGACTGGGGGCCGATTCCATGATCAAGGACACTGCCGAGGTTCCCAGGGAAATTCACAATGGATCACATTATAGACAGTTAGATGACTTCAGTTTGTTTTGCTTTGTTTTGTTTGTTTGAGATGAACTGGTTTGCCAAGCCAAATCCATATTATTTCCTTTTTTTCAAGCCCCTCAGACAACTATTTAGGTTGGGGCAGAGGAATGTAGAGGGATTTTTGTTGTTGTTTTAATTTTGTTGCTGTTGTTTTCAAAGAAACCTACTACACGTATTTTCACAGCCCGTCTCAAGAAATGAAATCAACAATATCCAGTTAAATACTTCCACTTATGTCATTGTTTTTCAACCCCATCACCCACCTCCCTCCTTAATAACCTAAGCCTCCACTCCCCCCATTCCTGCCCCCATCCCTGGCCTGCTCATAGATGTTTCAAACTTTTTTTTTTTTGCATCACTTCCCTAGTGGGAGTAGGAATCCCAGCCTTGCTCCTGGAGAGCTGCTGCTGGATTTGAACTGTCAGCCCTGTGGGCTGCAGTCCCACACACAACCACTTCGCCACCAGGACTCAGTCATCAAACTTTTTTTAAAAAATCATTTTATTGGGGACTCATACATCCATTGTATGCAGACCACATTTGTACATTTGTTGCCATTATCGTTCTTGAAATATCCTCCCTTTGCTTGGGCCCTTGGTATCAACTCCCCATATTTCCCCTCTCTCCCCACTGCCCCTCTCTCATGAACTCTTAATAATTTATAAATTATCATTATCTTGTCATATCATACACTGTCTGATGTGTCCACTCACTTCCCTGTTGCCTGTACCCCAGGGAAGATGATATATAGATCCCTGCAATTGGTTCTCCCTTTCTACTCCACCTTCCCTTCATCCTCCCAGTATCACCACTGGTCCTGAAGGGATCATCTGTCCTGAATTCCCCATGTTTCTGGCTCCAGTGTGGATGTTTCAACCTTTTATGTGACACTCTTTAAGATTTTCTTTTTTTTTTTTTTTTTTTGGCATCACTGCCCTCAGGTGGTGGGAGTAGGAGGCCCAGCCTTTGCTCCTGGGAGCCGGAATTGAACCTCCATCCCAATGGTTGTGCAGTCCCACGCACAACCACTACGCCACCGGGGCTCAGCCCAAGATTTTCTACAATGAACAAGTGTACATTTTTTCTTAGAAAAATTTTATTCCTCAAAGTTTTCTTTCTTCCTCCATTCTTAAAAATCATTTGATTGGGGGCTCATATAACTCTTATCACAATCTACACATGCATCCATTGTATACCAAACACATTTGTAATTTGTTGCCCTCCTCATTCTCAAAACATTTGCCTTCTATTTAAGCCCTTGGTATCAGCTCCTCATTTTTCTTCCTCCCTCCCCACTTCCCCTAAGTATAATTTTTTTTAGGGTATCCGTTGTTTTTTTAATCATTTCATTGGGAGCTCATACAACTCTTATCATAATCCATACATATATCCATTGTATGCAAAGCACATTTGTATATTTGTTGCCATCATCATTCTCAAAACATTTCCTAAGTATAAATTTTTTTGGTTTGTTTGTTTGGTTTTTTGGGGGGGCATCACTGCTCTCCGGCGGTGGGAGTAGGAGGCCCAGCCCCACTGCTGGAATTGAACCTCCGTCCCAGTGGGCCGCAGTCCCGCACACAACCACTACGCCTCTGGGGCTCAGCCCCTAAGTATACATTTTATAAACAGAAAAATTACAGCTTGATTGCACATTTGATTAGGGGATGTGTTCCCTCTCTGCTCTGCCCCCCCCCCCCAAATTCCAGCACCCCAGACCGCTACTAACACACTGCCCAGGTCCGCTGAAAGGTTGAAATGCCCCCACTTGGACACGGCTGGGCATCGCATTCTGTGCGAGAACATCTGTTTATCTGCTCAGGCTTCCCTCTTGGCGAAGACCAGTTGATCTCGGTGTGTGTAATTGCTATTTTAAGTACTCGTGATCTCAAATACCAAACGCACTGCCATCACATTGGTCCCGATGCATCACCCCCCTCCAGGACGGAGCAGGACTGACTGACAGGGAGCCGATTGATGCCTTCCTGAGCAGAACTGCCCCCTGAGGGCTCCCTGGCTAGAATCCATACCAAAGCAGATGAACACGCCCTTCTTTCAAGGTACCACCCTTTGGGTTTCCAGAATGTGAGGCTGCCCGTAAGGCATGCCAGGGGGTCGGGCCACTGCTTCTCTGAAGGGATTGCGTTGTGTTCAAGTTTTGAGAAGAAATGTAAATCATTCTATTGGGTTTCAGACTTGCTTCTCAATGCCATAGAGTTGATTCTGCCTCACAGCAATCCTGTAGGAAAGGCTAACACTGCGTCTGTGGGTTTCTGAGATGATAATTCTCTCTTCACAGGAGTAGAAAGCCTCCTCTTTCAACTGATGACTAGCTGGTGGTTTCAAACTGCTGACCTTGAAGTGAGTAGCCCAATGGATAACCACGATGCTACCCCCAGGATGCCTCAGGACTTGTTGGTGCCCGTTATTCCATACTGCTCCTGCCAACCTGTGACCTCCCTGCAATCCAATTCACCTACCTGTGTCACCGGTGGGCAGCAACGTGAGCTTTAAGGGGGCCCTGCTGGCATCAGAGCCCTGGACTGGAGTTGCACTGGGCTGGATGCCTGCCTTCGTGATGGTAAATTGTTTCTTTAATATATGTGCTGCCGAAGCGAGCACCATGGTCAAGTTGCTTCTTGATAGAAAGTTCCTCCTTACGCATAGGTGAGTGACATTAGTTTTGTTTCTCTGACAACCCGGCCTAACACAATAAGGATTTTATTCAGCCAACTTTGTTTATGAAACTAGAAAATAAAGGCTTATTTCTCACTTTAAGAAATAAAAGAAATCTAATGACCTACTGCACTGGACAAATCTGCAAGATCTCTCTTTGGTTGAAAACAAAGATATCACTTTGAGGACAAAGATGCATCTGATCGAAACTTTGTTTTCGGTGGCCTCGGATGCATTTCAAAATTGGATGATTCGAAAAAAGAAAAAAAGATGTGATCATCAGGGTTCATGTCAGCTTGTCCAGGCCAGCATTCTTAGTGGTTGGTCAGTTGGGGTCCAGTGATATTCTCTGCTGCTGTGGTCCAACACAAGGTAATCAACTCCATGATGCATATGCTGTGAGTGGCCAAGCAACTGAAGAAGATAAGGGTGGAATGCAGCCCCTTACTCAGGTCCCAGCCCTGATGCAATTGAAAGGGGATTTCCTTAGGTCTGTGGCCGGCCTCGGTTTTAAGTCGATGTTTTGAAAAGTTCATTTGCTTTTCCCTGGACCTATTGGCCACCAGTTATTTGGACTTGAGCCAAAAGCCTGCCATATTGCCTGCCAATCCCAGGAGCCATTGGCAGCCTGCCATTTGACCTGCCATCTGATCTGATGACAGTGGTAGTTACATAATCTGTTGTCAATTTTAGACTTAAGGGTGAAGGGGTGAAGTTTTGTCTGTCAGTCAGGTCGTCAGGTCACAGTTTGATGACCTCATTTGCAGGCACTAAGAAGATAAATAGCTTACGGGAGGCAGGACACATGTTCACTCCTGGGAGACATGCCAGCTGACAAGACACATGGAGCTGCACCAGAGCTGTGGAGCTGAAGGAGCCACGTGGAGACCCTTGCCAGCACTGAGGTGCTTCCACTGCCACTGGATCCACAAGACTTGCCACCCACTGGCCTGTTGTCATCTTCCTGGACCTCATTGCTTGTGTTTCGTGAGTCTGAAGAGGAATTTATAGATTGGTATCAGACATATGGGCTAGCATCAGACTTACAGATTGATCCGAATGGGCCTGAGATGTTTTCTCAATATTCAATTGCTCATGAATGTGAAGTTCTTTCTTATACACATACGAGTGTCTATGAATTTGTTTCTCTAGTCTACCCAGACTAACACACTGGCATTGGGTTCATCCACTTCTTCAGCATATGGTGTTTCTGCCCATCCTAGGTTCATGAGCCGCCACAGCTGCCTGAGTTGGAGGAAGCCGTCAGCATAACATCTGACCCACAGACTTGAGGCAGACTACCTGTACAAATTCTATAACTGTGTCAGCCATTTTTTATGGAAATGTACATATGTGTGTGTGGACACACACATCTATGAGGGAGCACCCCCCACCACCACCACCAAGGGAAAAAAAGAAGTGAAGCTGTGCTAGGCAGAATGGAGTTTTTCTTTTCTTTCTTTTTTTCTTTTTTTTTTTTTTGGTGGTTTTCATAGTATGCATTTTTCCCATTAGGCAAGCATCAAACAACTCGCTCTGAGTTAGTGCATCCAGTGACGTCACTGGAAGATGTTCTCTCTGGTCACAGAGAATTTTTTAAATAAAAACCATTTCACTCAAACCTCATATTTTGTGATGGCCAATTTAAGAGAACAACGTGTGGTTGTGAAATTTTGTTTCCTGTTTGAGAAAAATGCTGCAGAAGTGATTGTGATGTTAAACACGACTTACAAGGACAGCGCTTTGGGGAAAACTCAAGTGTACAAGTGGTTTTCTTGTTTTAAAAAAGGTGAAATATCAATTGATGGCAAACCTCATTCTGGACGTCCATCATCAATTACCTGAACAGACAAAATTGGCAACTCATAATACTTTTGGAGTTGGCCCCACCAAGTCAAGATTGCATAACTGTGTGACAAACAAGACCTGATTTGTGGCAGACGGGACTGGTTTTGCCACTACAATAATGTACCTGCTCACAAAGCCAGCTCAGTGCACCAGTTTTTGATGAAAGACAGCATTCCTTTCTCTCCCCGTGCACCTCACTCACCTGAATTTGCTCTGTGTAACTTCATTTTGTTTCTGCAAATACTGAGAGAGATGAAAGGACAGTGATTTGACGACAAAGACTAGGTGAAGGTAAAACAATGGAAGTGCTGTCAGTCACCCAAACAGATGAGTCTGAAAAATGTTTCCAAGGGTGGAGTCTCATTATTTGACAAATGTGTAATGGAGAGTACTTTAAAGGTGATAAGCTTGTTTTGTAAAAAAAATTTACATGCATAGCTTTAGGAAAAAAGTTCTGTGTTTTTTAATGTACACCCTTGTGTATAATGTGTATATTTTTATATATACATATTGTATATTCTAAACAAGTTGTATATGATACAATGTATCTACATAAGTTATGTGTGTCATGTTCTATAGAGCCAGACACTATGTGTGTGCAAATCTACATATATGTGTACACACACATATACATACTCATCATTTGCTTTCATGTTTTCCTTCTCTAGAAAATCCAGCCTGATACAAAAGACAAAAGGAGTGACGCCTTTGCAGGGTGATGTTGATGAAGAAGACTGAATA
>PVJH01012349.1:11919-66328 GCA_004026705.1 Nesogale talazaci
TTTTTGCTTTAGACTGTGGGACAAGAGGATGAGATGATTTGTTTTTAAAGGAGATTGTCGCGTGCCACCTCCTGGTCTGGCTACTATTTCACTCACCGTGATACGTGAGTCAGAGCCTAGGGACCAGGGCTGAGAGTCAGGTCAGGGCAGTGAGTCATGGAATGCCTGCCCCATAGTGTGTGCAGCTTGACCAGGCAGCTTGCCCTGCTGGCTACAGATGCTCCCAAATGGGTCTGCAAGAAGACTCAGGCAGGCCAGTCCCCATGTATTTTCCCCGTCTCAGAGAGGTGCTGCTTAAAGTAGGCCCCAAACTGTGGTTCCAGCTGGTTGAGCTGTAAGCAAGCAGAGCTCAAATGGTCCTTCAGCCATTCAGCATATTTTGATTGTGCACCTATTCTATACCAGGCACTGTTCTAGACTTTGAGAGACAGACAGGATCAAACCCCGGCCCTCATGGAAACTTAACAGTGCAGTCAATTGCAGTGAACCCGGACTCGTGGCAGCCCCATCCACACATAAGGGGATTGGACCATTGGGGTCCAGAGGGTTCTCATTAGCTGGTGTTTAGAAGGAGATTGCCAGGTCTTTCTTCCTCATCTGTCTCGGGCTGGAAGTTCTGACAAATCCTGTTCAGCGTCACAGCACAAGAAGCCTCCATGGGTGAGCTGTGGCTTTGTAGGAGGCACATGGACCAGGATTCGAACCCAGCTTGGAGCATGGAAGGTGAGCTTTGTACTTCTGACACACCACATGTCTCTTGTAGGCAGTGGAGGCAAATCACCGACAAATCAACACCGGAGGATTGTTGTTGATAGGCACCGTGTACTATAAAAACCCAAACCCTAGACTCCACACATCACGGAGTAGAGCTGGTCCCTGGAGTCTCCGTGCCTGTAGCCGTGATAGAAATTGGTCTCCTGGCCTTTCTTCTGCCCAGGTGCTGATGGGTCCCACCCACCTGTAGGTTAACAACTGACCTCACCTGGGGACCAGCGAAAGACAAAGGGACTGATGACTCAGTAGTGGGGCAGGGCGCTGAGTGCTCCATGTGACTGGAGGAGGAAGAAGACTTGAAGTTGTTCTGGACCCTACCCCATTCATGGGGCCCTCTGGCATGCTGCTGCACAGAAGTGTGGGAGGAGGGCAGGGATGGGAGCGGTACCATTCAAAGCGAAGGCTTCCTCTAGACCGGTGTGCACAAATGAGCTCATTGAATCCTCTCACCATCCTGAGACATTAGACAGGCCCCCGGCCTACAGGTGAACACACGAATGGTCAGGACAGTTGGACAGTGCCGTCAGGGGCTGACCAGGCAGGCTGTGATTGATCCACCCCCACATTCCTCTGCCCTGTCCACGTTGTTCACCTTCTGCCTCCATCAGCAGAGCTTCTTCACCCCCTCGCTTGCAAAACCCGCCCTCTGGTGCAACTCTCGATGGGACTGGTTACAGAATCCATTGCCCTAATCAGGGGGCCTAGAAAACCCAGACTGGTTCAGTTGTGTGGGAAGATTCATAAAAACGATGAGCTTGGGTCACATCACGTGACGCAGGTATTCAAAGTCTCTGAACTGTACAGATTTCTCAAATGTTAGATTGCCACATGCTTTATGTTCTGAGTCATTACCACAGGAGAAGGGTTTTTCTGTTTGTTTTCGTGTTAATGGGCCCACTAGACTTGGCTGCTTAGCCTGGAAGCTGTGGGTCCCGGCTTCAAGGGACACCCCTGTTCTTTGGTGTCTGTTCTACCTCTGAATTCCTTGAGCAGTGCCTGGGGGTCCTCAAAGCTTGGGAGTGGCCATCCAAGGTGCCATTGATCTCCTTTTGTGGGGAGGGGGGGTGGCAACAAGACTGGGAGAGTGGGGACTAAGAAGGGGAGAAGGACGAGGAAGTGGAATGAGTGGATAATTGATTCTCTGAAGAGCTGCCTTACTTGCCGTGAAACCGGAAGAACTGGACTACGACTGGCTATGTTCACTGAACTTTTGAATCAAGGAGTCGCCACAAAAAGACCCCGATGGAAAAGAGGCAGCTGCAACTCGGAATTACAAATGCGCATAGACTGCAGACTTTCTAGAGCCTCGGCCTGGCAGAGTGTGGCCCCCTCCCCTTCCCAAACTATTGCCCGGAGATGATCTTTTAAACCCCTACAGCGGAAAGATTCCCCACCCCCACCTTCAAGTCACAGTTAAACAAGTAAGAGAGGTCTGCCTTGGGCCCTGCTCCCTGATGTTCTATCTCCCTGGGATCAAAGTGACAACAGCAATTTAAAAGATTAGATAGATAGGAACTGCAGGGACCAGAGAGTTTACATTAAGGGGGGAGGAGAATGGTTGCCCAACTCAAAAGAATGTAGTCAGAGTACATGTAGAGGCTATGGGAGTCCCAGACAATCGTGCAGTAGTAGCAAGAACAAACAATGCCTGTGATTAGGTCCATATGTAGACACGTGAGCTGAACAGATGTGGGAAGACATGGAAGCAGAAGTTATCTTCACACGTGTACCTGTATGTGCTGTGAATATATCGGAACGACAGTGGATATTGTAAACATGATAGACCATATAGTGGGGAAGGTTCTGCAAACTCCTTGATTACAAGCAAACACCTTGAGGGAATGACTCACTGGGTCTGGAGGTGTGGAATCATAATCTTAGAGGCCATCCTGGTCAAAGGACATCATATGGTCCACAAAGAAAATATTCTACCTCCTGCTTTGATGGGGGTCTTAAAAAAAAGCCAAGGGGGCATCTCAAATGCAGTTAGTGGTCTCTCTTTGTCCACAGCAACAAAGAGTGAATAAAATCAGGGGTTCAAGGCACAAGAACGGAGGGATCACGGGAACCACAGCCTCCCCTAGCCAGAGACCAGAAGAGCTAGATGGTGCCCTGCCACCACTGGCAAGTGCTCTAATCAAGATCACAGTGGGAAGTCCTGAACAGAAAGGGAGAGAACAAAAGATGTGGAAGAACAATAAGACCAGACTCACTAGACTCTTGCATAGACTGTACGGATGGCCCTTATACATTCTTCAAGTCAACCCATCCCCTAACTTGAAAACCCAGTGATTTGCATTATTGATGAACGTATACCCAGCAGAACACACTCCCATGCAACAATTCCTACCTCTACTGCTCACTGACACTCATTAAACATTCTTCACAATGGGACAACATTTTATTGTTCCATCCCCAGTCCCTCCATCTCACAGCAGTGCTCCCTCCAAACTTCTCACCCATGCTTTAGGGCAGGGGTGTCAAACTGGCGGCCCACAGGCCACGCGTGAAACACCTCTGCCAGCACCCCCCCTTTCCACCCACCCTCCCCCCCGCCCACCGCCGCCGAGGTAATTTTTTGTGGTCCACCCATGATGCTCTGAAATAAAATGAAAGTAGAAAAAATTGTTATGAAGAAATTAGCGCTTAGGGGAGATGGAGGCAATACCTTGCACACAATTCCCTCGTTAACCCTTTAACTACTGAAGATGAGTAGACACTGTGGCCCGGTACCTTTCCTGGGGGCCTGTGGACATGCGTAAACATGCTGTCTCAGTTCGGGTGACTTTTGGGAGCTATATGTCTGCCACTCTCAGGGTCATGTCATGTAAACAAATCTCAATTGCGAAAAGGTTAAAAAGAACACTCTGGGTCGTGCTGTTATGAATCATACCTAGAGGCAGCGCTAGTGAACATTTTTAGAGGGAAGCCATGATGGGTGTGCATCATGTTTGACAGCTGTCCAACATGTTGTGCTTCTCTTGTTTTGGTTTGGTTTGGGTTTTTTTGTGGCATCCCTGCCCTGGTGGGAGTAGGAACCCCAGCCTTGCTCCTGGAGAGCTGTTGCTGGATTTGAACCGTCAAACCTGTGGGCTGCAGTCCCGCACACAACCACTACGCCACCAGGGCTCAGCCGATGTTGTGCTTCTTATTAGTTACCTTGTTGTCTTTCCCAGTCACTGCATGAGAGGTAAGTGAAAACTAGTAGGAGGAAAGCGCCGGCAAGTTCCAGGTAAAAAAGAATAAATTTAGCCTCACAAATACATATAAAATAATTGTTTAAATAAAAGAAATTCTATTGTATCTTAATTATCCTAGCCTTCAAAGTAAAAATTTAACAACGTTTGTAACTGTGATGTGGTCTACGTGAATCTTGCCAGCTGCACCAAATGGCCCACGTTTTAATGAAGTTTGACATCCCCACTTTAGGGTGACGATTCTCCCCTTGTCCTCAGGCCCATCTTTCTTTACGTTTTGAGCTAACTTGCTGAGTCATGCCAAGGTGACTTCAGAGGATGGATAGGTTCAAGGTTTAAAGGTTCTCTCAGGGGACTGTTTTGAGGGCTCAGGGCAGCTGACCCCAGCAGACGTAGTTCCCATTGCCTCAGATGCACGTGAAACTTGCACAGGAACTCAGGAAGACCACAGAAGAAACGGTGCATCTGAATTGTGGTGCTGGTGAAGACTGGCGAGACTTCATCTCACGTGCTTTGTTGTCAAGAGAGGCCCGATCCTAGAGAAAGCCATCATGCTTGGTTCAGAGAACGGGCAGCGAGAAAGCGGCAGGCCCTCGGGAAGATGGAGGCACCCAGTGGGTGCAGCAATGGCGTCAGATACAGGAGCACTGGTGGGGAGGGCGCAGGACCGGGCAGCGTTTGGTTCTCTTGTGCACCGACTCTCTGTGAGTCGGAACACACTGAGCCGAACCTAACAGCAACAAGGCCTACTCCCTCCACCTTCTAGGAGTCTCGTGAAGCCCGGTTCTTGCGGAACCTGAACCAATAGTCCATAGTTTCTCTAGCACAAGCTCAGCCAGGTGGTTTTCTAAGCCTTGGACATGTCCAGGAATTGATCGCAGAGAGAAACCAAGAACTCCTGCTGAGTAACAACTGTTCCCGAGGGTCACAGAGGTTGGGCCAGGTGCTAAGGGAGCCCAGAGGAGGAAGTTCTAGTGAACCCTAAAACATCAGCAACCTTGGTCCCTAGAAGTTGAACTAGAAGGACAAGCCCGAGCCTCCTCTGACAAACACGTCCTCTTCCCAGTCCACATCCCTTCCCACTGGTCAGTTTCCCGGGAAACATCCACAATTGGAGAGCAAAAAAGAAAATACCAGTAACATGTCATGATGATGATCTCAACATGACAAGAACACGTTGTCAAAATAACTCCAAGTCCTAAAGGACATGTGAGAATCATTTTTAAAATGGGATTCATTCCACAGCAGGGGGGGCACGAATGAGATCATTTTTTTCCCCTTCTCCTCCTTCCATTGGTTTTAGTTTTAATACATGGGGTGGGGAAAGTGATTTCTCATCACGCCTATCCTCCGGGTTGGAACGGCGATCAGGGTTGATTATTAACTTTGGAACAATTTAAGGAAAGTCCGTAAATAAAGTCTGGGAAGAATTAGCAGAGCCTGTGGGATTTCGTGATGGAGCCAGAGATAGTGGGTGTGTTGCAAAGCCTCTTTTCCCTCCTTTCTCCGGGACAGAAGCATGAGATGTCTCTGCTTCCCCCAAATTCAGGTTTTCCTGTTTTGAGCGGGGAGGGGTGGGGTGGGGTGGAACCCCCTTATACTGACTCTGCAGAGTCCACTCCAAGCACCTCTTCCCAACCTTGGAGGCCCTGCCAGTTCTCATGCTCAGCTGCTAGCCCAAAGTCCAGAGGTTCAAGTCCACACAGAACCCCTCAGAAAAAAGGGGTCCATCTACTTCCGAGATGGCAGCCCCTGGAAATCCGTGAAACTCGGCCTGTCTTATCTGTCTGACACAGAGAATCTCCCCCCATTGGCGTCCAGTCTGTGAGATGTTGTCTGTCTTCCCACCTCTACCTTCTGGGCTATGACCCCTGCCCGTCTGAGACAGGCTTGGTGGGAGGAGTGTCTGCACCGTGGAAATTGGCTCCAATAATCCCCACCCAGCCACCCATGGCCCAGTGAACCTGGCAGCCCCTCATCAGAGAATGAAATGGTCATTCAATTTTTTTTTTAATTTTTTAAGTCTGCTTTCTGGTTGGTAGCCCCTGTTCTCCATGCGACCCTGAACTAGACATCCCTTCTCATGAGAACAGGACCTCTGTGGTTACAGATCATGTTCCTGCAATGAATGATACAAGGGGGGGGGCCCTTCCTTCCAGTATAAGAATGCACTGCTGAGGGTCCCTAACAGGGCTTTTCGGGCTTGCTTGGGAAAGGGGATTTGTAGACGGGCGATTACTAGCTCTGGAAAGAAATCCTAGCTGGGCTTCCTGCGAGGGATTAAATATCACACAAGCACTTTCCTGCTGCAGACAGAGAAGACCAGGGAGGAAAGGCTCACCTCCCTGCCACAGCAGAGAGGAGGAGAGGAAATGAACAAATTGCTTCTCAGAACTGGTCTACAGATGCTTTTTCAAGCCGAGGACAGACCCAGCAAAATCATGGGGGGCGGGAGGGGGGCGGGGCAGGGAGGAGCAAGCGGGGCCAACTTGCTTTCTCTTCTAGGGAATCGTGCCCAGCATAGAAAGCCCATTTCACCCTCTCCCTTAAGTAAGGAGTGTAAAATTCCTAGATTCTCTTGTGTTTCTTTCTTTCTCTTTCTTTTTCTCCTCTCTCTCTCTCTCTCTCTCTCTCTCTCTCTATCTATCTATCTATCTATCTTTCTCACTTTCATTCTCACTCTCATGCCATGAGGTGTCTTTTATTTTCATTAGCTATACAAATAATTTCCTATAGTATCCCAGGGCAGATTGGAGAAGTTGGTAGTCCCTTCGCTCACCCAGAGGCAGGTGGCTTCAAGAGTATCTTATCGCCCGTGTCCATCTTGCAAGTGACTCTTCCTCCACATCTGTCTGGCAGACGATGGAGGGGGTGAATCCTGCAGGATGAGGAGATGTTACTCTGCTTCTTCTGCTCCATGGCCTCTTTGGCCAGCAGGGTGTTCTTCTCCTGGGTCTCCATTTTCTTCAGCTTGACCTTATCGAAGCTGGCAATTTCTCCCTTGGCAGGTTTGTCTGCCATTTTCTCAAAATAATCCCTGGCTTCCGGCTCCCAGATGAGCTCCTAGGCGATCCCACCCTATGGGCACTGCAGCCAGACTCTCTTGTGTCTCCTAGAGAATTTTATTCTCAATTGATTATGTCTCCCCCTTGGCAGCTGAGTGGCTCACCTTAGAAAAGGACACACACACACACAATGGAATCAAGTGTTGCCTTGTAAAGTTAGGTAGGCCCTTCCTCAGCATACAGAGTGGGTGCAAGGCGAAGATGGATTGGTTCACTATGATCTGCCCAGCAATTTGAAAATGCCAGTAAACATGGCCTTGAGCAAGGTGGTGGAGGAGAAAGGGTCTTCAATACAAGTTGGCTAATTCGGGCCTCATGCACAATTGTGTATAATTATTCATGTGTGTCCTTGAGCATGAAAACAAAAATACACCCCGAGAAGGAACGTGGTTTTCCTTGAGTGCCAAGCATGGCTTTTAAACACACACATACACACACACACACACACACACACACAAAACCACATTCAGGTTCTAGAGAAATTCTGTTGTCAAGACTTCTGAAGAAAAGACTTGCCTGGGAAAACAACAACAACTATATTTTTGGAATCTCTGGACAGAAACCAGCAGGAGAATCGTGGCTGGAATGCCTGGCTGGAAAGGGAAACTGGGTGCAGCTGGGACCAGGGGTGTATTTTTTTTCCTGTGTCCTCGATCTCTCCTTGGTTGACATTGTGCTTGCTGAAACCAGGGGCCTGCTCCTTCCGGTAGAGATGCAGGCAGGTAAGGCAGACGTGTGGGCTCCGGATCCCACGTTCCTCTGGGCCGCTCTAGCCGTCTTGTTTCAATGACCTGCTTTCATTGGTGGCGGCTTGTCTGTTGTTGTGATGTGGAAGGTGGGCCCCCCTTATTTCAAATGCCCTCAGGGTCACCCAGAATGGACAGGTTTCCGTGGAGCTTCTCGACTACAGTAGAGGAGGAAGAAAGGCCTGGCGATCTACTTCCAAATAGTCATCAGCAAAAACCCTTGAGAAAAGAAAAGAGTCTTATTCAATGCCATGCTGGGCCCCTGCTGCTGAATCCATTCTGATGCATGACGATCCTAGAGGGCAGAGCAGGCTTCCCGAAGCCCTCCTCTTCACAGAAGCACACTGCCTCTTTCTCCAGAGAAGCTGGTGGCGGCCTCGAATGGATTTTGGACTTGCACTGATCTAAGAACAATTAGATCTTAAGACATTTAAGACATGCCCCTTTTCGATACTTCACCTCAAGAAGAGCTCACTGAAGATACGGGTGCTACAGCAAAGTGTAGTGAAGAAGCCAGATGGTGCCCAACCATCACAAAGAATAGCTCCTGGGGTCTTAAAATAAGCAGCTATCTGAGTGAAGTGTCGATGAGGTCCACTCCAAAGAAACTCACCAGCCTCTGTGATACAAGGATCTTAAATAATAAAATCCAGAGCTGAAGGAGGGAATGGCCCCAGAGCCCAAATTCTGAACAGCTGGTTGGCAGAAGACTATGGGTGGTGATGGAAGCCCATAAGAATCCATTTACAGAGTCCCCACATGGATTAAGCCTGTGGTGAATTCAGTCTGATCATAGTCCAGGAATGAGACTCCCCTGGCTATCAGACAGCAAGCCTTGTAAAGTCAATGATAGCAGGTGTAATTAGGTTAAAGTGTAACCGGATATCATTTGATCTCCCCTTTAATTCATTTTAAGTTTTTTTTTCTGTTTTTAATATTTTCTGTTTCTTTTCTATTGAGGCTTTTGTATATTTTGTCTAGTCGGTGTTTGGGTTTGTTTGTTTGTTTGTTTGTTTTTGTATTTCTTGTTTTGTATACTTTGCTGTATATGAGATCCAGGTAACAGTAGAGACAGTGAGTGGATTACTAAGTAGCTCGAGGCATGGCCGGGGAGGTTGGAGGAAAGTGACTGCACGAAAGAAGAACATGTTCTGAAATTGTTTGTGGTGACGACTGCACAGCTCTTCTCAATATGACTGAACGGTTTCATTGTATGACTTGTGCAGTAAGTGTCCATAAAATAATTTTTTAAAAAGATCACTTGCTCTGTCTCCTCTTACAGACCATGCTTGAAACAACAGACCTATTTTTTAAAAGAAATGGAAGCATTTGGCCTTTAGTTGATTCTGATGCACAAGGCCCTCTAAGAGTAGAATGAACTGCCCCAAGGGGCCCCCAAGGATGTACTCGTTATGAAAGCAAGCTGCCTCAGCTTTCTCCTGTGGACAGGTTTGAACCTGTCTGATTGGGGCTGCCCTGTAGACCTCTCTGTGGGTGAGTTACACCCCATGGTTACATGGCCCTCCAGGCTTGGCGCACTGTGGTGGAGTTGGCACTCATAACCCCATTTCTCTTACTGTCCTCATCCAACAACAGGAACAATCACTGGGTGGGTGATTCAACCCGGGTGCCTCTGACCTTCTGGGGTTTGAACCTCTGACCTTCTGGTTAGCACTTGAATGCTTCCCCACTGTGCCACCAGGGCTTCTTGGCAAAAGTACAAGATGGAGAGTCAATGGGTGGTTGTCAAGGGTTACAAGGATGGGGACAGCAAATGAAAATAGAGTTCGGGTGAGCCTCCAGGTGAGCGTACCATTCTGTATCTTGGTTATGGTTAGCAGGCTTGTGACAAAGGTACATGCACATTGCACCCACCTCGACCTCCAGGTTTTGATGTTGTCCTACAGTCGGGTCAGAGGTCACCATAAGGGGAAGCGAGGTCAAAGGGACTGTGAGAATGTGCTTCTCTCAAAATACCCAGCAGATCAATCGATAAGAGGCATGCACGCAGCACAATCTGATAGACAGGGAGGCCTGAGAGATTGGCAACCACTCCAGCACACTTCACTTTTCAAAGGAGGGAATCGCGGACTTGGCTTCCAGCATCTCACAGTCAAATCATGAAGAGAAATCTGGAAACACAGGAAGTTCCTAGGGGGGCTTGACTGGTCAGGCCCCTCGATTTAGAGGGCTATTTATGGAGGACTGGGCCTGTGGGGCTTGTTGAGGCGTAAATCCCAGTTCTGTCTCCCTGCACACAGCTGAAGAGCCCTGGTGGCATCATGGCCTGTGAGTTGGCCTGCTCGAAACCACTAGGTGCTCCTTGAGAGGAAAATGAGGCTTTCTTTCTTTCCTTTTTAAAAAAGTTTTATTGGCACTTCATCCATGCGTCTTACACCAAGAAGAGTTGATCATCACCACCATCAATTCTAGAACCTTTTCTTCTGCCACATAAAGCTGGCATGTCTTATATTGAAATGACTACCCTTGCTAGCTGAGATTGTGTGTGTGGAGTGGGGGGGTGGGGGAGGGAAGGGCATTGATCAGAGGGCACAGTGGTTCATCCCAGAACTAAAGGCCACGCATGCGGCCTGCAACGGCAACAGGAAAGACCAAGATTAGCAATGGGCCCCTCAAGACATGTTTCCCAATACTGGCTCCCTCTGTACAGTTAAGAGCCTCAGAGGCACAGTGGGTTATGCACTGGGCTGTTAACCACAGACAGCAATTAGAAACCACCAGGTGAAAGAGGAGGCTGTCCACTCCCAGAAATATTTACAGTCTTCGTGAGTCTTAGGGGCGGAGTCAGGAGGCACCCGGTTGAATCACCCACCCAGTGATTGTTCCTGTTGTTGGATGAGGACAGTAAGAGAAATGGGGTTATGAGTGCCAACTCCACCACAGTGCGCCAAGCCTGGAGGGCCATATAACCATGGGGTGTAACTCACCCACAGAGAGGTCTACAGGGCAGCCCCAATCAGAGTCCAATTGGCCCCCCCCACCCCTCCCTCTAGAAATATGTGCCACAGAGGACAACACTAAACCTACAGGTTGGGGAGAGGGGCCAGGCTGCCATGCCCACACAGAAACAAACCTAAAAGGAAAAAGAGAGAGTGAGGCTCTAGACCCCATACTGCAACACCAAGCCTAAGAACAGCATCTCAGCATGGAGCTGCAAAAGCACAGAGAGGACTGTAGGGTCGACAACAGCTTGAGACATGATGTCCCCTCACGGGAGCATACCACAAAAGAGGAAAATACTAGGGACACACGGCAGGAAGTGAGTGCAGTCTGAAGACCCCAGTGGGGTGAACCAAGAAGGGAACATAACAGACCAGCAACGGGAGCAAAGCCAAGCCACAATGCCTCTGCGGAAGAGCCTCCAAAATAGACTTCAGGCTAGGAGGGGCAGTACCCAGAACCACCCAGGACCATTGGGGAGACAGTCATAAAGATAAGTGAACAGACCTGCAATGATGCATGCTTTTTTGGGGGGAGGGGAGCCTAGGTTTTGTTTTTTTCTTTTTTCTTTTTTCTGGCATCACTGCTCTCTGGTGGTGGGAGTAGGAGGCCCAGCCCCACTGCTGGAATTGAACCTCCGTCCCAGTGGGCCACAGTCCCACACACAACCACTACGCCACCAGGGCTCAGCCCTAGCCTAGGTTTTTTTAATTCAATTTTTTGCTTTGTCTCTGTTATTGTTGTTTTGCCTACTTATATAAGATAGGCATGGAAAGCAGGCCTGAGAAGAAAGCAATGGGACCAACAGTTCCGGAGGGGCTTGGGAAGAAGAGGAAGTGGGGAAGGGAGTGGTGAACAAATAACCCCACAGGCAGAGAACAACTAAGGGATTAAAATCAACAGCGAGGAGGACGTAGAGATCCTGGGGGTGTTGGAGCAGCAGTCATCTAGCTGAGAGGAATTACTAAGAGGCAGAAGTAGGGTAAGCATGATGGTGAGGCAGGAGGAAAGTAAAGGAGAAAAGATGTAAGAAGCAAAGTTTTTCACAGTGGTATAAGCATAGGTGTATACATATATAAGTGTATTAGTTCATAAAAATAGATGTATTAGCCTATGTACATATATTTATAGGGCAATATATTGAGGAAGTGTATAGACTTTAAGCCTCTCCCTCCTCCCTCAATGCAAGAACACTTTATTCTAATAACCTGGCATTCTGTGATCCTCACCATCCTGACATGATTACTGAAGACAAAATAGGTGCATAAGCAAATGTGGTGAAGAAAGCTGATGGTGCCAAGCTATCAAAAGATATAGCATCTTTAAGACTAAAGGCTTGAAGTTAAGCAAGCAACCATCTAGCAGAGAAGCAACAAGCTCACCTGGATGAAGCACACCAGTGTGTATGATCAGGAAATATCAATGGGATGAGGTAACAAGCATCAGAAGACTCAAAACAACAACAAAAAACCATATTGTTGAGAACAGGGGTGTCAGAGCAGAGACCCAAAACCCATCTGTAGACAATGAGACATCCCTCACAGAAGGGTCACAAGGAAGGGATGAGTCAACCAGGGCTCAGTATAGCATCAATGAATCACACAATATTCCTCTGATTTTTTTTTTTGGCATCACTGCCCTCAGGTGGTGGGAGTAGGAGGCCCAGCCTTTGCTCCATGGAGCTGGAATCGAACCTCCATCCCAGTGGGTCACAGTCCTGTGCACAACCACTATGCCACCGGGGCTCAGCCCATTCCTCTGATTTTTTTTTGGGGGGGGGCATCACTGCCCTCAGGTGGTGGGAGTAGGAGGCCCAGCCTTTGCTCCGTGGAGCTGGAATCAAACCTCCTTCCCAGTGGGCCGCAGTCCCCTGCACAACCACTACGCCACGAGGACTCAGCCATCCTCTGATTTTTTTAAGCTTCTTCACGTCCTGATCCCCATCTAATTCACTGTCTTTAAAAAATAAAGAACACTGCAGGGACAGGGAGTTATTTAATGTAGCTCTCCTAACCAAAGTCTTCTAACTAAATGACCTTTCCCTGTGTGAGTCTGCTAAGAAGTAGGGGGAAGGCACTGATAGGATTCACCTGTGAGTACTTGCGAACCAGAATCCCTGGAGCAGCATCCTGCTGTGAATAACATGAGCCCTCTGAGAAGCAGAAGGGCATCCCATGACCAGCCAGAGCTGGGAGGAGAGTACTCCATCTGGACCTGAGACCACAGCCACATTAGCAGAGGAGCAGGAGCCACAGGCAACATGGAACAGAGAGATGGATTTCCCAATTCCTGGAGCAAGTTAACGTGAGTGCTTTGGGGCAGGAGGCTGGCTTGTGGAGTGAGGTGCCTCTGGACACTTAAGAAATTGGACTTGCTGACCCACAGAAGTGGAGCTGAGTGCCTTCTTGTTGGGCCCTACTAGAGTGAGGTGCCTCTAGGTACTTAACTCAAGAAGCTGGGTTTGCTGACAATCCAGACAAGAAACCTTGGATTGAGGCTTACCGCAGAGTGGTATGCCCCTTTGGACATTTTTCCTAGCAGATTTGAGACTTTATAACATATCTTAGTAAACAATTACTTCTAGTAGTTCTCTTATAACTTATCTCTTTGTGTTAGTCCGGATAGACTAGAGAAACAAATTCATAAACACGTGTATGTATATAAAAGAGAGGTTTATATACAAGAGGAATGGAACATTGAGAAAGCATCCCAGCCCAGTCCAGTCCAGGTCCATAAGTCCAATATTAGCCCATATGTCGATACCAGTCCATAAGTCCTCTTCAGACTCATGAAGCACATGCCACAACTCCAGTGGTAGCAGAGTCCTGTGTATCCAGTGGTGGTAGAAGCATCTCAGCACTGGCAGGAGTCTCCATGTGACTTTTCCGGCTTCAGAGATCTGGTTCCATCAGGGTAGGCCCATGTGGCTTCTCCTCTGGAATGGCTCAAAGGGAATCAGCCTTGTGTCTGTTCAGTAGAGTATATCTAAGAGACTGACCCATAAGTCTCTCACCTCCACGGGGAAAATATCACGAGATTTTCCAGAATTCTCAGAGAAAGCCAAGCCCACACAGAGGTCTTATTGACTATCTCCAGATTGACAGGCTAGACTCCACCCCAAATGCTCCCAATCATGAAACTGACACCAAAGTACATGACTGCCAACCTCTTCCTTAGTACACTTTTTAATCATAAATTTTTCTCAGTGAGTTTCTGAGCAGCCATCACAATAGATATTGGAACCTAGAGAGGTATAACAGTAGACACTACTTAAGTCAGAGCAAATACACATGTAGCTGTAAGTTACTAGTAGTATTCAAATACTTAGGATAATTAGTGGGCTCGTGGTTGTTTATTTATACTTTATAGATTCTATACTAATATTCTTTTTCTTTTTTTTGGCATCACTGCTATCCAGTGGTGGGAGTAGGAGACCCAGCCCCACTGCTGGAATTGAACCTCCGTCCCAGTGGGCCGCAGTCCCGCGCACAACCACTACGCCACCGGGGCTCAGCCTCTATACTAATATTCTATAAAATATGCTTTCATATTTCCAAATAGGATGGTGATTGTGATAGATTATCTTGAAGGACACAGGGTGACCACAGAGGCTTGTTAAAGAGACGTTGTAAGACAATGAAAAACTTCTATGGTTCACATTGGCCACCCATTCAGTAGGAGGAAAATGAGGTTGTTAGCTTCTTCAATAGAAATGCTACAGTCTTGGAGATCCCGGGGGGCAATTCTACTCTGTCCTACAGCTTCACTCTAGGGTCACTGAGAATCAGAATTGACTCAAATGGTTTTGTTTTGTTTTGTTTTGGGGGGGGGGGGCATCACTGCTCTCCGGCGGTGGGAGTAGGAGGCCCAGCCCCACTGCTGGAATTGAACCTCCGTCCCAGTGGGCCGCAGTCCCCCGCACAACCACTATGCCACCCGGGCTCAGCCCGACTCAAATGGTTTTTAAAGGCTGCAGTAGGGCCGGTTGCATGGAAAGGACTTCTTCTGGGGTGGCAAGATTATTCTAGGACCAGATAGCAATGATGAGCGCACAACTCTTTGACTACCCTAGAAACCCGTTGCTGCTTTAGATGCCGCTGAGTCCATTCCGACTGGTAGCGAGCTGATGCACAACAGAACTGACATCACTCAGGGCCGCGCAGTCCTCCCATTGTTTGTCTTGAGCCCTTGGATCAGCCACTGGGTCGGCCATCTTCTCTAAGGTCTTCCTCTTCTTCCCTGCCCTCCTCCTTGACCAACCACGATGTCTTTCTCCAGGAACTGGTTCTTCTGACAACAAGTCCAAAGAACATGACACCAAGCCTCTCCACCCTGGCCTCTAAGGGGCATTGGGGCTGTACTTCCGAGAGAGATTTGTTTGTTCATTTAGCAGTGCATGGTACTTCTGGTATTCCTGGCCAGCACCAAAGCTCAAATGCATCTTAACGAAACAAAAAGCCAGAGGTTTGCGTAATGTATATGAGAGAACAGTGTGGTGTCTAAGTGGTGTTCTAATGCAGTTATAAGGGCTTGGGAGGAACTGGGTGATCAATTCTGTACCTCACTGGATTTCGTAATTCACAATGTTCCTGCCAGAAACAAGGACACTCAGGCTGGGCTGCTTGTCAACACACCGAAGTTTCTATGCGTGGCTTTTGCCTATAGCAACAAATTCAAAAATTGTGCCAGGGAGAATGGTCACTAAAGGATGTCTAAGCACCAGCCTTAACCCTTAACCCTGACTCATGCAGTTTTTGTTTGTTTGTTTGGGGTGTTGTTTATTTACATATAACAGTTTTATTGACATATCTTACACAATCCGATATATCTAGCCACATACAATTCTCAATTCTGTTGTTCAGTCCTCGAGAGGGCTATTCTGAAGTTGTTTTGTAGTTGGGTATCTTTGAACCATTCTGACTTTGAGCACCACATTACCGTCGCTGAGGCTGGCACTACCACAGATCATCAAGTCTTCTCCCACAGAGCAGCAGTGGCCTCAAACGTGGCCAACCTTTCAGTTATCAGCCATTAGGCCATTGGGGCTCTTTGGCTCATGTGAAATCATTAAATCAACACATTCTAAAAGAAAAAAACAAACCAGCTTTATGGAGCAGCTACGGGAATGCCAGGTGAGGAGTCCTTGGCTGGTGCCAACAGTTAAGCACTTGACTACTATCCAAATGGTTGGTAGGTTCAAAACCACTCAGAGGGGCCCAGGAAGAAAGGCCTGTCACCTGATCACCAAAGTTCACAGCCATCAGAAACCCACAGAGCACAGTCTTGCTGTGTGTTGACTTTATGGACCAAACAGTGGTGTGAGTGCTAAGGCACAGTACTGAGAGATTGTAGGGAACAATGTCCTCTCAGACATGACTCAAAAGAGAGGGAGACAGACACCAACCACCCAGTCTTTCTGCTCTTGCAGAAAGTGAGAGCAGCACTCTGGCACAGAGTCTGGGCTTGGGGGAGACTCCATTTGAACCTAGTCCTACCTGCGAAGTCAGCCGGCTGTGGGAAACAGGAGGAAGCGTGCCTGGGCTGAGGACAGTTAGTACAAAGGCCCTGGGGCAGGGAAGTGGTTGACATGGTAACGGATTGGCTCTTAGCAGGCCTGGTGTGGTATGAGCAGGAGCAGCAGGGGCGTGGCTATGGGTGGAGCCTGAGAGGCCAGCAGGGACCCCAGTCTATTGTAAGGAGTTTGGGCTTTCTGACAAGTCAGATGGGGAAAGTTTGAAGATGGAAGTGACATGACCTGATTTATCTTTTGAAAAGATCCCTTTGGCTGCTGGGTGGAGAATGGACTCTGTGTGGGAGAGCAGAGCTTGGAGGCCAGCAGGGAGCCTTACACTGGTCGGTCCTGTTTGGGTGGTTGTCTTTCCGGTCTCAAAAGCCGGGCAAAGGGCCTGTCTTTGTTATCAAATTTCACAAGCTTTGTTCACCATGAAGTGTCTTAACAAATCGCGGAGAGGAGAGCTAAAGCTAACAGCCTCTTTCATTCACCTCTGCGTGTACCTGGGTTCTTTACCACACAGAGGGCTGGCAGGCATGGTTCACTAGGGAGAACGCCTTCTAGGAGCATGGGTGGTGTCGTCTGCTAAGCACCAGGGTTGCAATCAGAATCCACCAGAGGAGGCTGTCTGAGCCCTGGTGGTATAGGTTGGCAGGTTGAAACCATAGTAGCACTGTGGCTGAGGTGCCTCTGGGTGGACTCAAACCACCAGCCTGTTAACAGCTTAGCATGTTAACCAACTGGACTGTCAACTAACCAACTGCCCCAAGAGTTTCCAAACTTATATCCTTTTGGCTTTGTTAGAGAGTGTTAAAGATAGCTTAGCACCTGAGACTACCTTCTTTTTTGGGGGGAGAGGGGGGCGGGCATCACTGCCCTCTGGTGGAGTGGGAGGCCCAGTCTTGCTCCTGGAGAGCTGCTGCTGGATTTGAGAGACTACCTTCCTAAAACAATCCTAGGGATTGAAATAGAATCACCAAGGGAATCTGTCATCTTCTCCTTAGAAGACTCATCTAAAATCCTCCTCTCCTGCACCTCCTGTTTTTGCATGTAGAGAAAATTAACTTAGGCGATCTTGAATGAAAGACATTCCACTGGCATAGCATCCAGCATCACAGCCACACACAATCCATCACTACATGGACAGACAAGTGGTGGAAGTGAAGACATGGAGAATAATAAAGTTCTGGAACAAAGGGTAGCGAGATTCTCTGAGGAAAGCTGGTAAAAAAGCAAAAAGTTGGGCCACACAAGGCCAGAAAGAAATTCAGGAACAGCCACACCCAGTTGCTGTGGAGTCGGCTCTGGTTCGTGGCAACCTTCTACAGAGTGCCACAAAACTTGGCCAGGTCCCATGCCAATTTTAAGCAACCCTGGTGGTCTGTGGGTTGGACATTGCACTGGTGACCACAAGGTCAGTTGTTGAAGTCCACCAGTAGCTCCTGGAGCTATGTGCTTCTGTAATGATCTACAGTCTTGGGAACGCTCCTTCTGTAATGATCTACAGTCTTGGGAACGTTCCATGGGGATGGCTATGAGTCAGAACCAACTCAATGGCTGTGCTTTGGTTTGGGTTTGGGTTATCATCTTCATGTCTGCTGTTAGGCGCATTGCATTGACACTTTCCTTTGTTCTCACTCGCCCTCTGCCAATCATGGGGGCCTTTCCTAGTGATCTGTCTTTTTCAGTAGTGGTGTTTCGTTGACCTGCAATCCAAAAGGTTGGCAGTTCAAAACCGCCAGTCGCTCAGTGGGAGAAAGAAGACATACTCCCATAAACAGTTACAGACTCATTTGCCTAGACTCCTGATAGCGACAGTATCCAGAGTGTTGTGTCATTGGAAAAATTGATAATGTTCATTACAAGTGCAATTGCCTTTTACCGCAGGAAGATGAATGACAATGTTTTACTTTTCTGCCTCTCTGGGGTTTTGTTTTCCTGCCTGTAATTTGCTTGATTTTGCTTTATTTGTCCTTTATTGTCTGCTAATTGTTTTGTTACTGTTGTTGGGGTAGTTGGTCTTAAGGAGTTTTGATTTTGTCATAAAAGGACTGCAGGGTGGGGGCATGGTGGGGTGAATGAGGAGCTTATACCAAGGCTCATGTACAAATGTGCTTAATGTAATTGATATATGGATCCTTGTAAGAGCTACAAGACACACACCCCACACACATCAATAAAACATTTTTAAAAAATACAAACACCAAAGTAAACCTGAGTCCCAAGGATAAGCAGGTAGATTCTGGGGCCCCACTTAACTCTAGTCCCATTCCAAGAACTGTATTTAGACCTCTATAAATGCCCTTTGCCCCTCAGGTCTTTCCTCTATTTCCTTTTACTTTCCTCTTGTCCCATGCTCAACCTCCATTTGGGTTTCAGTATTTTCTCTCTGCTACATTACTCTTGATCGAGCCCCATCAGGACTCTCACACCCAGCTTGTCACTGATTTTGAATCACTTGTTGTTTCCTTATTCCTGGGTTGGTTAGCACCACCTCCTTTTCCCCTCCTCCCCATGTCCCAAGTCCCACCCACCCCCAACCATTAGTCTCATTGTTTTCTCCGCCAGACTGTTCATCCAACCTATCTTATCTAGATAGACATGCAGAGATAACAATATGTACCAAAAAAAAAAAAGGACATCCTAAGATGAAGCAACCAAAGAAAATAAAATGATGATAACAACAACAAAAACCAACAAAAACAAGTCCAAAAAATATATAAGAAGAAATGGGATGCCACACTCTGGCCCCAAAGTATACCCTTGGCACTCCATCAGGAACTCCATGCTCTGTTTCACAGTGTTTTGCTATGGTGTGGTTGTGTCAGACAGGGTATAATTCCTACTCTGCTTCTCCATTGTGGTCCCCGTAGGGCCCTGGGTCAGCAAGTATGGTCCTTTCTGTGCATTGGTTGTTCTGAGTGGGAATATCATCCCCAAGGCTCAATGAGTCAGGATACACTCCATTCTCTCTTCTTCCCCATTCATTTGTTCTCTGGATGCAAGTATTTTTGCTGGTTCTATAACAAAAGTTCCTTCCCTGGCCTTTTAAATATTCATGATGGTCTTTTCTTTCCTACTATTTGTATTTTTATCTTTGTATTATTGTTATTATTTTATCCATACTACTTTATTTTTTTCTGTTTTTTGTTGTTTCTGTTGAGTTTTCCAATTTGTGAAGCACAGGAGCAGATGCATAGAGATGAAAACTAATGCAAGGGCTTATAGGAGAGTCAAGGGCGGGGAGTGAGAAATAAGGAAGGGGAAAGGGGAGGGGAGAACAAGAATGTATGTGGAAGGGGGAAGGGAGCACTAGAACTGATGGTGATTACACAACTCATTTAAAAGTGATTTAAACATGGTGGGGTGGGGGTTGGGAGAAAGTGTTCTAAAATTGATTGTACACTTCTTGATGTGACTGAACTATTGAATGGCATGGTATGTGAATTATGTGCCAATAAAACTGTTATACACACAACATATATTGTAGACAAAAGTTTACCCAAATTTAGTGATATGTGGTTACCATATTTGGGAATTTACCATGGTCCTCATTATTAATTTATCGTGATGTCTCCAGTATTTTAAAACAGATAAAAAATTTCAAGAAATAATTGTTGAAATTTGAGAAGAGGGAAAACAAACTGTTAAAGTGGGGTAGGCATTGAACTGCTAACTGCAAAGTTGATGGTTCAAACCTCCCAGTGGCTCCTCCAGAGAGAGAGAATTGTAGTCTGGGAAACCCTATACAAGGTGTTCGTGGCAGTGGACTTGAGTTTTGAAGGTTGTTTTTTTTTTGCCATTCTTTTTTTTTTCCTTTGGGGGTGGGGGGAGGGGCGGCATCACTGCTCTCTGGTGGTGGGAGTAGGAGGCCCAGCCCTACTGCTGGAATTGAACATTCATCCCAGTGGGCCGCAGTCCCGATGCCACCGGTGCTCAGTCCTTTTTTTGTCATTCTTTACAGAAGCAGACTGCTACAACGTGTTTCCCCTCAATCCGTTCAAACCCCTGACCTTTCAGTTAACAACCAAGTGCTTTAACCATGGTGCCACTAGGGTTTCCATCAACCCAATGTTCACAGTCCTTGCAAGACAGCTGATCACACGAGTATTCAAAATCTCCCTAGGGAATGCTTTTCAAGTTCCAGCCTGCAAGCCGTATTTCATGCAGTCAAGTTCAATTAGAATAGTTGGATTTTTTTTAAGGCAGCCTGTTACTATCATGAATTAATTGCTCATGAAAGGATGCTAGCTCATTCACAAAATCCTGTCGGACACAATACCCTTCGCAGAAAATGATAACATACCTCATTTCTTACTACACTTGATCTTAGCCAAAAGGCCAAGAAGCGATGATAGCTCATTTCTTTTACATAAAAGAGAGAGAAAGAAGGAAGAAAGGTGGGAGGGAGGGAAGGAGGAGTTTTCCAACAGCAAGAGGGAAAGATAAAAAAATCCACAAACGGGTATAATGACAAAGGTCAAAAACTCCATAGGTAATAGCCCTGTGAATGGCAGGCATGATTTCTGTTCTGATGTTACAATTATACGGTTTTCAAAGAACTTCTTTACTTTTTAATAGAATAATCATGGAAATAATACACTGTTTGGCATTGAGTAGTTTATCAGTGAAGACCGACTGACATACGTAGCAGTTCTGTCACCCTTTCAAGGCGTCACAATTTAACTTTTTTTTTTTTTTTAGCTTTTACTGTTGAAAGTAAAAAGTTTTAGTTCTTGTGTGTTAGACGGTCTCCTTGCTTTAAAATAATCACAATTGAACAATCACAACCCACTGATATCAAACAGCAGATTGAACTCCGGGCTGGGCTGAATTCCTTGCCTTGTGAAATGGGCGTGGATAATCCCTCTTCTAAGCAGCCTGCTCGCTCACCCACCGGGCGATGAAATCCGGAGTGTGGAAACTGGAGCTTACAGAGCGGCTGGACTCCGACGGGAGGGACCTGCCCCCGCCCCCACTCCCTAGCAGAGAAGCGCGAGCTACCTGCAGAAGCAACTCAACTCTGCTTTGAAGGATTGCAACATATTCCTTCCTATTGGAGACTGGATTCTGACGTGATTGGAAGGTCAAGCAAGATAAAAATACCTCCTAAAGTAGCCCCCCCCCCTCCCCCCCGGACACTCGCGGTGACAACCTCGCAGCGTTTGCAGAGAGGACAGGCCTGCGCAGTTGGGACACTGCCGCTCCGGGGCGGACCGATAGGAAGGCGGTTCCGATTGTGGTGGAACTTGGCCCATTTTCTCTTCTGAACACTGAGCTCCTTTGTGATCAGAGGAAAACGAGATATAAACCCCCCACCCGCCCGGCACTGTCAGTCGGGTTGGTGTTTCTATAGATTGGAACGCCTACCATCACCTTGTAGTGGTTTAGCCTTGTGCTGCTAACTGCCAGGTGAGCAGTTCAAAACCCCCCAGCGCTCTGTGGGAGAAAGACCAGGTTTTTACCCCGTCCAGAGTTACAGTCTCAGAACCACCTCCATAGGGTGCACTTGGTTTCTTTGGGATTAGTAATCTCTCCTCACACACCTCTCCCTCTGGCCTTCAAGTCGAGGACAACACACACCGACCGTGCCAGAATAGAACTGTGCTTCACTCTGACGAAGAGTTCGCAGTGGCTGCTCTTATTTATTTTTTAAATCATTTTATCAAGGGTCTGTACAACTCACTGCAAGCCATTCATCAACTGAATCAGGCATATTTGTACGTAGGCTGCCTTCATTCTTTTCTAGACATTTACTTTCTATTGAGCCCTTGATAGCAGCTCTTTCACCACCCCAGTTCCCCTCCCATAACTCCCTGATAAATTGTACATGGTTATTATTTTCCTCTCTCACGCCCGACTGCTGTCTCCCTTCCCTGAGGTCTCCTGTTGTTCTTCCTCCTGGAGAGGGGTGTATGGTTATGCATCGATCATTGTAATAGGTTCTCCCTTTTCCCTTTCTCTCCGTCTCTTCCCCCAACCCTTCTGGTTCCACTAGTCCCACTCCCATTCCTGGGTTCTGTGTGTCCTGAGCTCCCATCTCTTATCTGTGTACGCGTTTCGGTCTAGCGTGAACTGAGAAGCAGCACTGGGGTCGTGGTAGTGGGGTAGTGAGGCTGAGGAAGCCTGAAGGAACCAAAGGAATATAGGGTGTTTCATCGATGCTCTACTGCACCCTGGTGACTCGGCCCCTCCCTGTGGCCCCTCTGTGGGGAGATTGTGCCACTGTACAGATGGGCTTTAGACCTCTACTTCAATCTCTCTCATTCTCAACCATACGTATTTCTTTGCTATGTGTCTGCTGATGCCTATTACCCGGTCCCTATGACTCCTTATGATCACACTGGCAGTGGGAACGGCTGCTTTTTCTGCATTCATCGCCAGGCCTTTCTTCCGAGGGGCTCCTAAAGAAACCCTCACCCTCTACCTTCCCTTTAACGGTACAGCAAGGTGCAAACCATGAGCACCATAGCCCAGGAGCTCCTGAAAGACACAGACTGAAATGTGTGATGGCAATATACAATCAGAGCGAGGGGGCAAGACGCTGAGAGGAAAGGACCAGGGGCCGGCAGCAGAGGTCAGCCTGGCAGCACACACGCACACGCACACAGCGCAGATCGGCAGGGCCTTTCCTGGGGGCCTAGAGGTCTTCGACCCCAGAACCCTCCCAGGAGATCCTTGTGCCCCTGTCCTCAGCCCATCTCTTGAAAGACAACTGCAGTAAGTGCTTGGTACCCTGATAGTGCAGTGGTGATAAGCTCAACTGCTTATAACTGCTTACAATTGCTTATTTAATCCTGTTAGCTAAAAACTCCAAGGTGGGGCTGAGCCCCGGTGGCACAGTGGTTGTGTGCAGGACTGCGGCCCACAGGGTTGGCGGTTCAAATCCAGCAGCAGCTCTCCAGCAAGGCTGGGTTTCCTACTCCCACCAGAGCAGTGATGTCCACCCCCCAAAAAAAAAAAACTCCTAGGTGTTAACTATTGTTCTCTCCCATTCCAGAGGACAGAGGAGTATTGACATTCAAAGACCCATGGGTACGAGTCCAACAGAAAACAGACTTCATGTGTTAGTCTGGGTAGACTAGAAACAAATTCATAAGCACTCATATGTGTATAAGAAAGGGTGTTAGATACAAGAGCAACTGGATATTAAGAAAACATCCCAACCCAGTCCAGTCCAAGGTCATTAGCCCATATGTCTGACACCAATCTATAAGTGTTCTTCAGACTCACAGACCCATGAAGCACGCACAACCACACCAGCATAATCACAGGTCAGTGGGTGCAGAGTGTTGTGTATCCAGTGGTGGTAGAAGCATCTCAGCGCTGGCAGGGGTCTCCCTGTAGCCCCTCAGTTCCCAGGGCTCAGGGTCTAACAGCATGCTGCTATGTGTCTTGTCAGCTGCAGTGACTCCCAGGGAGTGAGCTGAGAAAGATAGTGTGTCCTGCCTCCCAGAAGGAATTACCAGATTTCCCAGAATTCTCAGGAGGCCACACCCACACAGAAGTTTCATTGGCTATCTCCAGATTGACAGAATAGACTCCACCCCCACACTCTTAATCCTCAAATTGACACTAGATGAGGTGACCGCCACACCACACAAACACCAACCTCCATGACTCTGAAACCAAAGAACCAGGTGCTGCCCAGTCACCACCGTCAACAGCCCTAAGAGGAATCACATCCGAAGTTCCTGGATAGAGTGGGAGGGAAATGTGGAACAAAACTCGAAATCATTAAAAACAAACAAGCAATAAATAAATAAATAAATAAATAAATAAATAAATAAATAAAAACAAGCAAACAGGCGTAGTGGTTGGACAGAGACAGGCAGAACCCCCGTGGCACGGCCCTTTCGTCACCCTGCAGGTCTGAAAGTGAACTCATCCACACGGCTCCATTTTTCCTCCAAACAACACAATCTATCTATCGGGATTGATGACACAAGTGACGTATACATGGCTCAGAATAACCAACCATTTGAGGGCAGAAGGGCAGCTTTTAACCAAGAACTGGGTTCAGAAAGAAAGAGGAAACGCAGGGAATGGGTCAGTGATTTCACGTGGTGGGGATTGCAATCGAGATGACATGAAACAACCCGTGTAGAGTTGTTCCATGGGAAACTGACTTCCTCTGTGAACCTGCACCAACTCACAATAAAAAGGAATGAGCCGAACAACACACAGTGTAGCAGAGAGGAGAGGAAGCCAGTCTGTGCTATGCCCACAGAGGAATACTGGTGCTAAGAGAGCTGGCCCCACTAGAAATGTGCTGGGTGGGAGGGCACCCAGACAGCAGTGGCTTCGCAACCTCCACCCACAGAGAGCAGGCTGCTTCATTAATAATGTATCACTGATCACCTGCGGACGTGGTCATATTTTTTTACCCCATTGCTTCACAATCAGGGAGATGATGAATTTTGCCCTTTTTAAAAAACTCCCCCCCTCCTCCCCTATGAACCCTTGGCCTCTTTAGAACATGAAAGGGGCTGCATTTAGGACACAGGTTCGATCTCTGCTGGGCAGGAAGGTCCCAAAAGAGCTGGTGAAGACCCGATAGGGAAATGATTACTGATATTTATTCGATGCCGCTTGCCTGCCAGGCACTGTTCTGGGCACATCCGGGTATGGACTTACCTTTGGTGCACTCTTAGCCCCATTGTTTAGATGGGCAGACAGAGATTATGAGCAGACAAGTTCCTTGGCAAGGGTCACAAAGCCATTAAGGGGAAAAAACATATGTTTATGGGGTGGGGAGTCTGACTGACTCCTCACTGACTATGTGACTTAAGATGAGTGAGTTTAAAAAAATATATGAGTGAGTAAATTGCTGTCATCTTGCCTCTGTTTACCTTTCTGGAATCATCTTGCCTCAGTTTACCTTTCTGCAATGGTGAATAATAGCACTACCCAAGCCTCATGTATTGTGAGCCTCAAAATGAGCTAATAAACTGATCATTTAGGATAGGGCCAGCCCTATGATAGCAAAATTAATTAATTGATTACATTTAAAAGGCTCACTGCCAAATGTGGTCTGCCTACAATTGACGTATGTATTGAGGAGTTGTATGAGCCCCCAATAAAATGATTCATAAAAAAAATAAAAATAAAATGATTAAAAATGTTTTTTAAAAAATTTCACGGCCAGGGCTGAGCCCCGGTGGCGTAGTAGTTGAGTGTGCAGGACTGCAACCCACTGGCTTGATGGTTCAAATCCAGCAGCAGCAAGGTTGGGTAGCTCCCATGACCACCAGAGGGCAGTGATGCCCCCCCCAAAAAAAAAAAAAAACCTCACTGCCAATCGAGTTGATCCTGTCGGACAGAGTCGAACTACCTCTGTGGATCCCACAGGGGCAAATCTTTGCAGGAATTTCAGAGGGTCTTTTCTCCCAGAGACCCCCAGTGGGTTTGAACCACCGACCTATAGACTAGCCGCCAAACACTTGGCCACGAGGCCTCCAGTGAGCTGTATTGTTAGCCATTCCTGTTCAGTACAAATCAGTTCGCTGTTTTTCCAGCGTGACTGCTGAGACCTAAACCTGGAGCAAGAAAGGAAAATGCATGAAGCAGAGAAGAAAGGTGTTCTAACAGACAGCACAGACTGGGAGCCACGCTCCAAGCTGAGCGCTGCCCTGGAATGGCAGCTCCAAGGTCAGCCACGCACCACTGAGTCTGTCCTCAGGAGAAAGACCAGGCCTGCAAAGAGTTACGGGTCTCAGAGACCCCCCAGGGGCAGCTCTGCTCTGCCCACCAGGAGCACCATGGAATGGATGCCGCTGAGAGCTGAGGTCAGAGCCTGTCACTCACTTTGCCCGTGGGACCGGGGAAAGTATCTTAACCTCTGCTTGGTGAGAGGACACAGATGATGATACTCTGCCACATTATCTCTTCTCACTGTCAGGATTAAGTGCCTGCAATTGAACAAGTGTCTTTTTTTTTTTTTCAAGTGTTTTGTCTTACATGTGAAAACCCACCATCCCCTGCCACTTATTACTGAGTGAGATTTGTGCCCCCAGCCCCGCCTCCCCCCCCCCATCATTTGCCAAAAAATAAAAAATAAAAAAATTGCTTGCCAGCAGGATAGAACAAAACCCCATACAGCTGTCGTGTGTTTCTAGAGTAAAAATAAAGATGGCGGGCTGAGCCCCAGTGGCATAGTGGTTGTATGTGGGACTGTGGTCCACTAGGCTGGCAGTTCAAATCCAGCAGCAGCTCTCCAGGAGCAAGGCTGGGCCTCCTACTCCCACCAGGGCAGTGATACCCACAAAAAACAAAACAAAACAAAAATAAACATGGCCCAACAAGTTACTACCAGGAGCCCTGGTGGAGGCGCCATTCGGTAAACCTTGGACTGTTCACCTCAAAGGAAATGGTTCAAATCCACCAGCCACCTCTCGGGAGGAAGATGAGGCTTTCTGCTCCCATGAAGAGTTAGACTGGGACACCTTGTAGAGGGCCCTATAAGTTGGATCCACCCCGATAGCGGTGGATTTTTACCGGTGATAGATGAACTGTGAACTGCAAGGTTGATTTGTTAGCCTCACCGACCGATTCCTCAGGAGACATCGCTCCCATAAAGATGTATGGATTTGGAAGCTTAGGAGTCAAAATCCACTCCCTGGCGGTGGTCTTCTTAGGGGTTCCTACTTTGCCTGTTGCTGGAGCGCTGATGGCCTGATGGGTTATGTATTCCACAGCTAACGGAAAGGTCAGCTGTCTGAGCACCACCAGATGACCTTCAGGAGAAAGAGGAGTCTCGCTGCTCCCAGAGAGATTGGCAGTCTCGGAAGGCCACAGGGGCAGTTCTACTCTCTCCTGTAAGGCCACTCTCCTTCGGACTCGACTGGATGGCAATGCGTTTGAGGTCCTTTAGTTTGACTGCTAACTACAGTCAGTAACTCCAACCCCCCAGCTGCTTCCTCCGGAGAAAGACGAGGCTGTCTGCTGTTCAGACTGGGGGACCCTAAAGAGGGCCACTTGAGTGGGCAGCGACGTTGGGTTGGTTCCCGACAGTGTGTCTTCCGCAGCGTATTTTCATGTTCCTGTTCAGGGAAGGCTTCCTTGGTGATTAACAAGCACATGGAAGACAGCTCCTTCAACAGAAGCCAGAGGAATATTGTGGGCAGCGTCAGGAGCGCCTGTCTCCTTGGATCCCAGGCCAGGGAAAGCTCTAGGGCACTGCCCATCTTGTCTCATCCTGGCAACAACCGGAGAGAAAGGACAAATGCGACACCAGTGATGCAGCCGAGGGAACGAAGGGGCAAAGCCAAGAACCTCCCAGCTCGCCCAAGGGCGTCCACAGTGGGGTGGGTCAAGGCCGACGACCCCAGTCAGCTCGCTTTTCCTTTCCGGAGGATGATCCTGAGTGGAGTCCTCGGCAGATCGGAGCCAGGGACAATTCCTGGAAATGCGAGGAAGGGCAAATGTCCACTCTCTCCCCACATGCTCTGGGATAATCTGCTGACCACCTCGCTGCTTTTGACATGGGAAAGGGAGCCATTCTGGGCCCTGGGAGGCTCCTGTCTTTTCTTCTCTTCCTAAAGAGGGCCTGGTGGTGAGTCGCCAGGGTGATTGATAGAGAAAAGGCCACACACGTTCCCCCAAGGACCCAGCGCCTGACGTGCAGGAACCCCTGGATTTTGACCCAGTTCTTTCTTGTGCCTCATCTCCCCTGCTGTGTTTCAGTGTCCTGGCCTTATCGTCTGCTAAATATATTCTAGGGTGTTGCTTGTCTCCAGCCTTGGTGCCAAGACCTTGGGGGCGGGGAGGGGGGCTCTTTGCCCCCCACCTTAGGGATCCTACAAAGAAATCATAGGCCTAAGACCCATGAAGAACCAAGCCCTAGAATCCAGGGAGAGAGTAGCCTACATAAACATGCGTGAATTCAATCCCTTGTTTCCTCTTTCCCTCCTAATCCCATAATTTCTCCTCATAGGAAGTGCACACGGAGGTAGAAGGTGCCTGATTAAGCACTGATTTGTTATTGTCACCCAAGTTGCTGCTTCCCCACTCCCTCTCAGAAGCCTCTCAAACCTGCTGCTTTTCCCTTCTTCAAGCATCCCTTAAAGGAGTCTTCCTTGGCTTCTTTAAAGATTCCCACCACCCTGCTATCTTAGAAGACTTCTATCCGAAAGGGCACACCCAGCCATGGTGGCCAGAGAGGCCTAAGAAGCCACCCCAAAGCAAAGGCTTCCCCTCAGGACACCTCTCAGCCCCCTGGGATGACGCACGTTCTGAGGCCAGGGCTGCACTGTGGGGATCAAAATAACCCGTATCTACACCCGAGCTGTGCCCTGTGAAAACACAGCTTGCCATGTCAGAATTCCAAAGTAAACAACTCTTAGCTAATCAGTCTTTAAATTGGCCTTCAGGGAACACCATAGAAAGAATGGATATTTTCTAGCTTGGCATATGATTTCAGGGGGAGGAGGGATGTCTAACACCAAAGAAACATTGGAATCATCCCCTTCTACCTGGTGGGGTGGACAGTATGGTTCGGCAGGACATCCCCAGCACCCCATCTCTAAACTCCTGCATCCATCGGGACTTCATTGGAGAACAAAGAAAGCTATTCAAATTGCCCTGCAATCCAATTTAACCCATAACCACGAAGTGGAAGTGAGGGGTGGGTGAGTAACTGAATACCCTGTTTTTTGTTTTGTAAAGCCATGCCTGTAGTCACTGAAGGTGAACTTGCCACAGATGTTGCTCACGTGGGAGGCCTTTCTACTTCCGAAAGGTATTTAGTGGAAATTATTTTGTGCAATTCAGCTGTGTGTGTATTCCTGCAAGATGCACTCTCTCTGGTTCCTTCAATTCAGACAACAACGTCAGCCAGTGTCTGATAAAAGGACAGCCCAGGATTGGAAATACAGAGCTTTTGAAGGCAGGCAAGGTGAGGACAGCGTCAGAGGACACCCTTAGAACTTTGAGTCTCAGCTCCAAAGTTTATCTGTTAACAAGACTCAATAGTGCTTCTCACCATCCACCATTTGATGCATTTGGCTTTGATAAGACCAAGGGTATATTTCTTATCTCTCTCTCTTTTTAAACAGTTCAATCCAAAGTTTTATTTAGGTTTGTTAATTATTATTTGCTTTAATACCCAAGGTGTCTGAGCTTATCGCATAACCTTTGCTTTCTGTTTTGTGTTATTCATTCTCTTTCTGGGCTGTTCAAAGATGTCCTGATCAGCAGAGATGCAAGAGGATTTTGAAAGAACAAGCATATTTATCAAAGGAGACCAAAAAATTAAGCAAATAGGGGCAGCACTAAAGTATATTGGATATCTAAACTGCTCTTCCTGAAAAGATAAATGATTTGGTAATGAATAGATCCTTTAGGCCATAAAAAATCCATTTATTTTCTTTTGAATTTGAATAGGACAGATTTGCATTTCCCCCCCTCCTGCACTGTTAGGCTTAAATTAAAATGCAGAGCATGAAGGTGGCATACATTCATAAGAAATAATAATGGGCGTACACTGTGTTATTCATAAAAACAGAATTAATAGATGGAGGGAAGGAGCCCAGATGATGAGGAAGCAGTACACTCGGACCAGTGGTGTAGGAGCAGACATTGAAGTGGATGGAGACTCGCTGCTAACTAGGATGAAGACTTTGGTCTCGATTCCTACCCGATTCAGAAGTAGGCTGAATTTAGAGGAGCTGGGTGTTGAGAGTGGAGATGAGGGTGGGGATAGGCAATGTCTAAACACTCTACTTTCCTAATGGGGAAATGTTACAAACATTTCTCTGTATGTTGATCTCTAATTCAAAGTCTACAGAGTGCTGGTCCCATGTGAAGCACTCAGCTACTAACCGAACGATCAGGGGTTCAAACCCACCCCCTGACATCTGCTCCCTTCAAGATAGCCACCCAGGAAACCCCCGGGACACTTTTTCTCGTCATATGGGGTCCCTATGAGTTGGCGTCCACTCAATGACACACACACCCACACATACACACACACACACACACACACACACACACACTCACGGAGAGATACCTCGGTCCTTGGCTCCGCATGAGAAAGAATTCACGCCAAAGCCTTGGTTTGTGATCCAAGTGAGTTTTATGAAAATGAGAAGCAAGTTTCAGGTTTACACAGGTACCGCCAGGGCCCTTCACCCCTTTCTGCCTGTCTAGAAGCTGCTCCAGAAAGTCACACAGTTGGCTCCAGGCTCCTGCCTTTTCATTTGTCAGTAGGGAGACATGGGTCAGCCACAATTGGCTGAATTGAATTCACCTGGTCTGGGTGAATTCAACAAGACATATATATATACATATTTTTTCAGATAGTGGGAAAATTCCATTATCTTTCTATTCAATTTTACCATGAATCTTTTGAAACTCCCACACATAGAGAGCCCTGGTGGTGCAGTAGGTACGTGGTTAAACATTGGCCGGCTAATCGAAAGGTCAGTGGTTGGACTCCACCAGCAGTGACCGAGGTTACAGTGGGCTTTGGTAAAGACCGACAGCTGGGAAGCCTGGGGAGCGGTCTATGTTACCCTGCAGGGTCACGGGGAGCGGCGGTGGGCGGCAGGGAGATACCTGTGTACTAAGCCAAAGAGCCAACCACAGACTGTCGTTGACGTAGAGCAAAAACCAAGATCCCACCTCACCCCGAAAGAGAGTCTATTTTGGGTATCGTGTGTTGAGGGCTAGCTGAGAACCACATGGACCCCCACCCTCCAGAACCTTTGTGGCTCTTCCCTTCGCTGCCTCTCCCTCCCCTCCAGCCCACATGCCCGGAAGAAAAGTCTCCTAGGGCCTTGGATTGTCATCCACCAGCACCAGAGAATTTGTAGAAAGACTGGTCTCTCCAGAGAGTTGTCACACTGGTCCAGCCACTGAGGAAGCTTCAGGGGAAACAAGATCTTGAAAGCCAGGACAGGAGAGATGGGATTGGTCCCTTAAAAGGGAAAACATAATTTAAGAGAAGGTCAACTGGGTACACACTCCAAACTTCCAAAACAAGGGGGTGGAAAAGTCAAAACCCCACAGGAGCTGGGCTGGTTGGAGAAGCTGACGGTATTGGCCCCACATCTCACCCCCAGCCTTCAATTGCCCCAAAGGAGAAACCATCAGATTAGCAATATCAAAGATCTCGTCTTGTTTAAGGGGGGTGGGAGGGAGGAGCCAAATTCACTGCCAGCAAGTTGATGTCAAGTCACACTGACCCTTTAGGACAGGGTAAAACTGCCTCTGTGGGTTTCCAGACTAACTCTTTGCGGGAGTAAAAAGTCTCATCTTCCACGATTTGCTCTCAGAAGCCTCAAATGGAGATTTCGGTTTAAAAAGCTTGCTCGCTTCAGGAATGTTGGCAATGACTTGAGGATACTTCAGCATTATTCTTTTTTCTTTTTTTTACTTCAGTGCTATTCTAATACAATAACTCGCTGCCATCAAGTCATTATGACTCAGAGACACACCCCACCTCTTGGGGTTCCTGGGAGAAACAAATCTGGTCTTTCTGGTGGTTTTGAACTACCAACTATGTGGATTGCAGCCCAACATGTAACTACTACACCACCAAGACTCCTTCCTAACATAATACATACTGTAGATAACGTGTGTGTGTGTGTTATCGGCAATATAATGTTATTTAAAAACCAACAAAGCACGCCTGCAGAGTCCTGATTCCTCAAACCTAAATAGTGGTTTGAGCGGCTTAAAATAAAGAGGAGGAAAAGCCACATTGAAATGGACTCGGCGAGCCCCGGTGGCATAGTGGTTGTGCGCGGGACTGCGGCCCACTGGGGCGGAAGTTCAATTCCAGCAGTGGGGCTGGGCCTCCTACTCCCACCACCGGAGAGCAGTGATGCCAAAAAAAAAAAAAAGAAAAAGAAATGGACTTGGCGTAGTGGTTGTGTGCGGGACGGCGGCCCACTGGGATGGAGGTTCGATTCTAGCTCCCAGGAGCAAAGGCTGGGCCTCCTACTCCCACCACCTGAGGGCAGTGATGCCTTAAAGAGAGAGAGAGAGAGAGAGAGAGAGAGAGATTTTTTTTAAAAAAGAAAAGAAAAACAAATGGGCTCAGACTAAGTTCATCTCAAACAAACAAACAAAAGAAGTGTCAACCTAACCACACACAGAAAAAAAAAAAAAAAAAACCTGACCCGGAACTCATTCAGCCCTTGCGCACCAATAGAGAGGCCAGAGGAATGCAGAAAAACTCTCCTGAGTGCACCTGCGGGCACGCCCCTCAGTACCATGGAGCCCTGGCAGCACGCAGTCTGTGCCGTGCTAGGTGGCCAACCCAGAGTGGGAGGCTGGGGGTTTGTAGAAAGGAAGACCTGGCCAAGCCCGTGGTGCAGTCCCATTCTGTTCCTGAAGGTGGCGGGGAGTCCGGCTCCACTCGACAGCCTGACAGACCCACTATTGCCAGGCAAGAACCGAGCCCCTGGGGTTGACTGGAGAGATTGGGGTAGATGGGGTGGGTCCTTTTTCATTTCATCAGGTGACCCTGATTCACTGAGCTCTCTGTGCTAGCCACTGGGTATGGGGGAGCATGCTCTGGTTCTGTAGGAAATCCACCTGAGAGGACCATCTCTTTGTCCATGAGCAGCTGGTGATCCCAAGCAGGTTGGGGGTGGGGGCCATTTGAAAGGCAGCCTTCTGTCTTAGAGGAGGCCTTCTGGTGCAAATGTTAACCACCGGGCTGCTATTCAAAGAGCCGAGGAAGAAAGAAGCGGCAATCTGTTTCCCATAAAGATGACAGCTCGTAGACCCTACTCTGCCACGCCGGGTCATGATGGGCTGCACCGTGGCATGCATTCTTCCCGCGTATGGCTGGCAACTGTCTCCTGGTACACAAAGGTTCCTGGGGCACCAGTAGTTTGCACTCACCTAACACTTGGCATTTTTAACCAAGCAGTGCTGCAAAAGAAAAGGCAGGCAGTCTACTTCAGTCAAGATTCCAGGAGTGAACACCCCAGGGAGCAGTCTACTCTGGAAAACATAGGGTCGTCACGCATGGAAAAAAAACTCAATGACATGGGGTTTGGGGCACCAGCTGTAGAACTGTCTGACTTAATAGATGTAGAGTTTCTCCAGGGATTCATTAAGGATTTCCGAAGAGTTAGAAAAGAAAAATAAAGTTAGAAAGATGACTTGTTCCTGTGCGTGCTTTTGTACGACAGTCTTGATCCCAGATGTGATCCCCTGCTGCAGGCACGCCTAGCTAATTCCCTGATGGAGAGGTTCGTGTGGATCTTCTGGCGTGATGTGGGCCACCAGGCAAACGGATGTGTCCGGCGTGCTGTGGACGGTTTCCATACACACACCCCTTCTTGGAAGAGATCCACTTCCCAGCAGAACTGATCTCCTATTCCTAAGGAATAGTAAATAGATAAAGTGGAGATTAAGGGTAGGCTTAGCCACGGCTCAAAAACCACAAGCACAAAGCAAGCGATTCCCTGCACGTTCAGAATGGTGGCGGGGTGCAACCTTTCCGGAGAGGGGTCCGGCCACATGAAACCCAATGTCAGACCCAGGAGTGCCTGCCGCAGCCATCCTCCCTCCAGGACAGGCACATCACTGTGTCCTGATTCCCATAGACCTACTGAAGTTTGGGCTTCTATCACCAAAACCCCCACCACTGCCATGGAGTTGATGCCGGCTTGCAGAGACCCTCTGGGACAGGGTGGAACTGCCCCTGTGAGTTTCTGAGACTCTCACTCTTTATAGGAATAGAAAGTCCCATGGAGCCACTGGTGGTTTTGAACCGCAGACCTTGAGGTGCAGTAGGCCAATGCTTAAGCATAATGCTACCAGGGCTCCTTAAGTTTCGATAGATGGGGCAGTATAATCGAGCTCTTGCCCCATGACATTTAATACACATAGAGCCCCGTCCCTGGAGAAGGACATCCTGCTTGCTACAGCGGAGAGGCAGCGGGAAAGAGGAAGGTCCTCCACACCATGGACTGGCACAGGGGCTGCAACAATGGGCTTGACCGTAAAAACCAACCAAAAAAAAACTGGAGCAAGATGGGCAGGGCTTCCTTCTGGTGTGCACAGGGTCATGAGGGGCTTGAGGCAACTTGATGGTCCCTAACAACAGCAGGGGGCCCTCCCCGAGGGGTGCAAATGGTTCAGTGCTGGACTCTCAAAAGCTCACTGCCCTCCCCTTGAGTCCATTCTGACGTGCGGGGACCCCATGGGACCAGGCAGCGCTGCCCCTGTGGGTTTCCACGCCTACTGCTCTACATGAGTAGGAAGCACTGTCTTTCTCCCAGGGAGCAACTGGTGGTCTCAAACTGCTGACCTCGTGGTTGGCAGCCCAACCTAAAGCATCACCACTATGCCGTGAGGGCTTCCTCTGGAAAGACCTGTGCTTTCAATCTACTCAGAATCCCTTTCCAAAAAGTCAGCCAGGGGGCTGAGCCCCAGTGGCGTAGTGGTTGTGCACGGGACTGCGGTCCACTGGGACGGAGGTTCAATTCCAGCAGTGGGGCTGGACCTCCTACTCCCACCACCAGAGAGCAGTGATGCCCAAACAAAACCAAAAAAAAGTCAGCCAGGGGAACCCAACAAAGCAGTTCTATGGGGCACACAAGGGGTCACCCATGGTCAGTGTCCACTCAGTGACGGCTGACAACACGTTAGGGGTGGAAGGGTGCTTTTTTGCTCAAGGCCAAATCTTACATGATAATAAATGGCCAAGTACATGCGTGTCCCTGATAAGTGGATAAAGGGTGTGTCCACCACAGTGTCTCCTGACACTCGAATGTTTTGGGTCATTTAGTCAAGAGACTAGTTGTTGCCATAGGAAAAAGGTCTATGTATGACGCGTGGGGCCAACACATGTAGAGTCTGATCCTCCTTACATGTGCATGCCTGTGCCCACATGTGAGGACCACGTGTGTAAGAGACGTAGGGAATGAGGTTACAGGCTGAGTGCTGGTCTCAGACCACAGGTGACTGCCGCTTTCTTGGGGCATGTGGAAAAGCCATCTGTGTTTGTTTGTTTGTTTGTTTGTTTTACCATCTGTGTTTTTGTCCGACTGGGAAAGCAGGAAGCTACAGCTCTTTCTTTCTTCCATTCGTTTGTTTATTCACTTACTTGCAGACTCACAGGTGCGATTCTTCCGGTGTGCAGCCACACTCACCCTGCTCATTCCCTCGTTCCTCCCCTTCCCTTCCCTATCAACTATCAATGTCGCTCTAGACCCTTTAGACCCGGAATGCAGAAATAGTTCTTTTAAAAAGATATGATTTGGGCTGAGCCCCAGTGGCGTAGTGGTTGTGCACCGGACTGTGGCCCACTGGGATGGAGGTTCAATTCCAGCAGCGGCTCCACATGAGCAAAGGCTGGGTCTCCTACTCCCACCACCAGAGGGCAGTGATGCCTCCCCCCAAAAAAAGATATGATTCTCCAGGCATTGTTAATTTTATTATCTCCCTAGTTAAGATATACTATGGCTTGGTTTTAAGAAGATTTCAGGGACTATATTTTATTTAAGTTTTCAAGGTTATCTCTGGATAATCCAGGGGGGTAGCTGACTTTCATGGCCCCAGAGAGTCTTGGATTCATAAGCATGTTCAATTGTATTCTGCATTTCTCCCCCCACAGCCCCCACCATCACCTTTTTTAACCCCCATTTTTTAAGTCACTTTATTGAGGGCTCTTACAGCTCTTATAACATTTCATACATCAATTGTATCAAGCATATTTGTACCTACCACCACCTTTTTTAAACAAATCGTTTTATCGGGGACTCATGTAACGCTTATCAAAATCCATATATACATCCATGGTGTCGAGCACATTTGTACATTTGTTACCGTCAACATTCTCAAAACATTTGCTTTCTACTTGAACTCTTGGTATCAGTTCCTCATTTCCCCCCTTCCTCCCCACCCCCTCCCTCCCCACCCCTCCCTCAGGAGCCCTTGATAATTTGTAAATTATGATTACTTTGTCTTGTCCCACCTTGTCTGACGTCTCCCTTCACCCATTTTTCTGCTGTCTGTCCCCTAGGAAAGGAATTATATATATGTAGATTCTTGTGACTGGTTCCCCCTTTCTCCCCCACCTTCTACTTTCCCTCCTGGTATTGCTATTCTCATTATTGGTCATGAAGGGCTTATCTGTTCTGGATTTCCTGTGTTTCCAGTTTTTATCTGTACCAGTGTCCATCCTCTAGTCTAGCCAGATGTGTAAGGTAGAATTGGGATCATGATAGTGGGAAGGAAGAAGTATTTAAGAATTAGAGGGAAGTTTTTTAGTTTTATTTTTGTGTTTTTGTTTTTTTTGGGGGGAGGGGCATCACTGCCCTCAGATGGTGGGAGTAGGAGGCCCAGCCTTTGCTCCATGGAGCTAGAATCGAACCTCCATCCCAGTGGGCCGCAGTCCCGCGCACAACCACTACGCCACTGGGGCTCAGCCTGGTTTTTTGGTTTTTTTAGAGGGAAGTTTTATGTTTCATCTTTGCTTCACTGCACCCTGACTGGCTCCTCTCCTCCCTGAAACCCTTCTGTAAGGGGATGTCTAGTTGCCTATAGATGGGCTTTGGGTCTGCACTCTATACGCCCCCTCATTCACAATGATACGATTTTTTTGTTCATTGATGCCTGATACCTGATCCCATCAACACCTCATGATCATGCAGGCTAGAGTGCTTCTTCCCTAGGGACTTCATTGCTTCTCAACTAAGTGACCACTTGTTTATCTTCAAGCCCTTAAGACTCCAGACTCCATATCTTTTGATAGCCAGGCACCGCGGTTGCTTATGTACCCACTTTGTCTTCAATGATCATGTTGGGAAGGTGAGCATCGTGGAATGCCAGTTTAATAGAACAAAGTGTTCTCGCATTAAAAGAATACTTGATTAGATTATTATTAGATAATAATATCCACCAAAAAAAAAAAAAAAAAAAGGGCTGAGCCCCGGTGGTGTAGTGGTTATGCGCAGGACTGCGGCCCACTGGGACGGAGATTCAATTCCATCAGTGGGGCTGGGCCTCCTACTCCCACCACCGGAGAGCAGTGATGCCCAAAAAACAAACAAAAAAAGAAAACAAGACAGAACAAAACAAAGCAACAAAAAAGCCCAAAGCAACAAAAACAAAAAACTAATAACCATAAAAATGAAAAACCCATAAATAGTTCATGGTCTGTTGGTTGACCTTTTGGAGTATTTTCTGGTAGAATCTGACAGGGTACCATGCTCTGGTCCCAAAGTTTTTATTTGGTACTCCCTTGGGACTTCCTTGCTCTGCTCCCTTGCTGTTCTGTTGCATAACCCTTGTGTTTTGCCTCCACATGGTAGGGTCAGATCGGTCACAATTCCCTCACTGTGTCTCCAGTGTTGTCCCCCATAGGGCTATGGGTCAGTGTGGGATGCCCTGTCTTATAGTGGGTTGGCCCTATAGTATGGTCCTCTCTGTGCATTGGCTGCTCTGAGCAGGGATATCATCCGCAAGGCTCTGTAGGCCAGGATGTGTTCCACTCTCTCTCTCTTCCTCCATTCTCTCTTCCTTCATTTGCCCCTGTGTACTCTGATCAGTCTTGTCCCTCTCCCTGAGCTGTAGCTTCAGTGTTGTCCTCTGAAATAAATTCTTCTGAGGGAATTTCTCCCCTCCCTCCTCCCCGCCCCCCGATCAAGATTCTTCTATAGAATCTTTGGTCAAATGCTCAGTAATGGCAGCTGGGCACAATCCAGTTCTGCTGGTCTCCTGGCAATAGAAGCAATGATTCATAGATGCAATTAGTTTCACGTTCCATTTCCTTGTGCTTTTCCTGATTCTCCTTCTTCCACTGTTGCTTCAGGCAAACAGAGACCAATTGTTGAGCCTTAGAGGGCATGTATTCTCATTCAGATAAGCCTACTGAATGTTCCCTTGGAGTTCCACAGCTAGAGCAATATGTTAATACTTTCCAAACTATATTCCCTGGTGTTAATAGATATATAGATTGTGCAATAACAACGACCAAAATGTCTCAGGTCAAATCAGCAGATGAAATGCTGGAGGAAAAGAAATTGAGCTGTTTCCTGTCCTATAGAACTTTATGTTGTCGTGCACCATAAAGTCAACTTCTGACTCTTGTATCAGAGGAGAACTGTCTGATAGTGTTTACTAGGTTCATGGTATAGTCAGCTACACATCGGACTTTTTTTTTTCTTTTATGCATCACTGCCCTGGTGGGAGTAGGAAGCCCAGCCTTGCTCCTGGAGAGCTGTTGCTGGATTTGAACCGTCAACCCTGTGGGCCGCAGTCCCGCACACAACCACTGGGCCACCTGGACTCAGCTCACATTGGACTTTTAAACACAGGTTCAACAGTTAAATCCTACCAGCCACTCCTCACTCCCTGGGAGAAAGATGGTTTCATCTTTATGGGAGCAGATCACCAGCTATTTCTCCCAAAGCCTCACTGGGTAGATTCAAACCACCAACCACTGTAATCGACAACCAAGTTAGCCCTTTGTATTTGCACCATCCAGGCTCCTTAGCAACAGTTCTTAGAGCCTTTCTTGTGTAAACGTGTTGTAGTTACACAATTTCAGGTCAACTTGATGAAAGAATGAAGGGGTGGAATGTAGCCTGTCAATCAGATCACAGTCTGATTGATCCCTCCTTGTGACCATGTCCTTCTCATGATGATTCAGGAACTTCTCTCTCTCTCTCTCGCTCTCTCTCTCTCTCTCTCTCTCTCTCTCTCGAATCTGCTATCAGAAGATGCAGGCTACACGCTCACACTCTCTGCCTTCCTGTTGATAAGCCACATGGAGCTAGGCTGATGGCCGCCAGAGCCCTGGAGATGCCTTCACCACCACTGAACCCACAGGAATTTCCTGTGATCTTCCTGCATTGGGAATCATTGCATGGACTGCATGAGTCTGAAGAGGAATTCATGGGTTAATATCAGACTTACGGGTTAAGATCGAACTTACGGTCTTGACCTGGACTGGGCTGGAATGTTATATTGATGCGTCATTACTTCTTGATATAAAATTGTCTCTTACACAGGAGTGTGAGAGTCTCTCTGGATTTGTTTCTCTAGTCAACCCTGCCTAACACAAAGCATGCTGTGAGTTTTTGAGGGGAGGAAATTCTATTTCCTGAAGTTATGTGATTGTTTCATTTAACATGGACTACTAACCTCCAGGTTGACAGTTCAAAGCCACCAGCTGTTCCTCAGAAGAAAGTTGAAACTGTCTGCTCCTGTAATGTTTTCTAGTCTTGAACCTCTACATACAGAGTCCCTGTCAAAAAGGGCAACAATACGTGAGGTGTGTGTGTGTGTGTGTGTGTACTTATGTTTAAATCCTCTCAACTATAGAGAGAGGGAGGGTAAGACAAAAACAAGAAAGAACCACATATGTATGGGGGAGTGTGGATTAATGAATTACTGTTACTGATTTGACCTCATGAAGTGAGCTGGGTAACTACCTAGAAGATACTTAGCTGCAAAGTTACAGTTTTGATTTATACAAAAAACTAAGTTTTAGGGCTGAGCCCCGGTGACGTAGTAGTTGTGCGCGGGACTGCGGCCCACTGGGATGGAGGTTCAATTCCAGCAGTGGGGCTGGGCCTTCTACTCCCACCACCGGAAAGCAGTGATGCCCCCCCCCCAAAAAAATGCATGAGTATATAAATAAAAGTAAGCAATAAATAAATACATGTACATTTTTTTAAAACAGAGAGAAGGGTCACAGTCTTATAAACCCTCCACCTTGCTGTGATTACTGAGAATCAGACCTGGACAAAAGGATATGTAAAAAGCAAAAAAAAAGACAGAGAAGGGAACTAATCGCAAAGATCAACTTATAACCCACCCCCACACCGTACCCCCAAGGGGGATGTACAACAGAAACGTGGGTGAAGGGAGACAGTGAACCATGTAAGATATAAAAATAGGGCTGAGCCCTGGTGGCACCATGGTTGTGTGCAGGACTGCGGCCCACAGGGTTGGCGGTTCAAATCCAGCAGCAGCTCTCCAGGAGCAAGGCTGGGCTTCCTACTCCCACCAGGGCAGTGATGTCCCCTCACCCCCCCAAAAAAATTGAAAATAATAATAATTTATCAAGGGGGTCACACGGTTGGGAGAGTGAAAAAGAGGAGCTGATACCAAGGGCTCAAACAGAAAGAAAATGTTTCAAAAATGAAGATGGCAACATATATACAAATGTGTCGGGCTGAGCCCCGGTGGCATAGTAGTTGTGCATGGGACTACGGCCCACTGGGATGGAGGTTCAATTCCAGCTCCCAGGAGCAAAGGCTGGGCTCCTACTTCCACCACCTGAGGGCAGTGATGCCTAAAAAAAAATAAATTTAAATAAATTTAAAAAAAACAAATGTGTCTGATACAGTTGATGTATGGTTTGTTATAAGAGCTGTAAGGGCCTCACTAAAATTATTTATAATAAATAAGTTTTTTTAAAAAACCATAAAAGAGCTGAGCCCGGGTGGCGTAGTGGTTGTGCGCGGGACTGCGGCCCACTGGGACGGAGGTTCAATTCCAGCAGTGGGGCTGGGCCTCCTGCTCCCACCACCGGAGAGCAGTGATGCCCAAACAATAACAACAACAACAAAAATATAAAAACCTCAACAACAGGAAAAAGAAAAGGGAGAAGAAAATAAATAAATAAATTTTAAAAGAAGGAAAAAACCCTCCTGAGGCCTGAACCCTGGTCTGACAGGCACTGAGAGAAGAAGCAGAACTGAAGTGGACTTGGGAGTCTCTTGTGGCAGACAAGTTTGTTTGGTTTTTTTTTTTTCCCATTTTTTTTTGGGGGGGGGGCATCACTGCTCTCCGGTGGTGGGAGTAGGAGGCCCAGCCCCACTGCTGGAATTGAACCTCCGTCCCAGTGGGCCGCAGTCCCGCGCACAACCACTACGCCACTGGGGCTCAGCCCGACAAGTTTGTTTTTTAAAAATTCATGTTTTTAAAAATTTTTTAAACATACTTTTATTGGGGGGGCCTTATACCTCTTATCACAATCCATACATTCATCCAATGTGTCAAGCACATTTGTACATAAGCCACCATCATCATTTTTTTTAATTTTTTAAAATAATTTTATTGGGGGTTCTTACAGTTATTATAACATGTAATATATCATCTGTAGCAAGTACATTTGCACACATGTTGCCACATTCATCTCCAAACATTTTCCACTTGAGCCCTTGGTATAAGCTCCTCCTTCCCACCCACCCCCCACGCCTTTTCTTTAAATGAATCATTTTATTGGGTACTCATACACCTCCCCTTACGATCCATACATACATCAATTGTATACAGGCCTCATTTGCATACTTGTTGCCATCATCACCCTCAAAACTTCCTCCCTCCACCTAGGCCCCCAGTTCCAGCTCCCCATATTCCCTTTCCCCCCCATGAACCTTTAATAATTTACAAATTGCTATTGCTTTTTCATTTCATACACTGTCCAATGTGTCCCAAATTCATGTGTTTTTTTGGGGGGCGGGCATCACTGCCCTCTGATGGTGGGAGTAGGAGGCCCAGCCTTGCTGCTAGATTTGAACCTCCAACCCAGTAGGCTGCAGTCCCATGCACCAACCACTACGCCACTGGGGCTTAGCCCCCAAATTCATGTTTTTAATAAGCTTTTTTTCTTTTCTTTACTCTTTTTCTTTATCAGCACCTCCAGTCAAGCTTTTTTCCTTTTAAGACCGTTTATGGTTATGACATCCTATCACATTTTCATACTAGATATAATGATCCATCCTTCATATCACCATTTCGAAGACTGGTGGTAGACAGAGATTTTGATGAAGGGGCCATGCAGAGAAAACAACAATGTGTGTGTGAAGTATCGTAATATACAAATGATTGCATTCCCCTCGCTGTGTTGGCCGGGATCACATACCATGCGCCATCTCACTGACTTGCAGGAGACGTGGAGGGAAGCTGTCTGCTGGAGGGGACCTGATGGGAGAGATGCCAAGTCAAATGCACGGCACTCAAGTATTGAAAGTTCAGGAAAACAGTGAATAAATTTTTAGGGTAACTATATCTCAAGCATTCTGTGGGATATATTTATCCTCCCCCAAAACAGACACAACTATTAATTCCTCCAGAGGAAAAGAATGAAAGCTGAAAGACATATGGTGGATCCCGTGAGCATCAGTTTCTTTGACGCTGTGACAGGAGCACTAGATGGCATCCAAATACTGCCACCAAGTACTCTAAATGGACCACATTATGTCCCAGGGAGTGATTGATCATGCTCCCTAACATAAAATGCCAATGATGTTTATAAGGTCACACACACACACAAACACACACACCATAAATATACGAATGACTGGGGGTTTTACACTCAATTCTAGCCCCAATCTAAGAACAATTAGTTCTGATAACATGGCCCTGCTGGGTGCTCACCCCAATGAAGGCTGGGGTGCTCTTGCCAGTGTGGTGAAGAAACTAAATGGCGCCTGGCAATCAGAATGAATAACACCTGGGGTCTTCAATGCTTATCTTCAAACAGGCATTCATCTAAGTGAGGCTTCAACTAAGTCCCCATGGAAGAAGCACCCCAGCCTGTGCCATCCAAGAATTGTAAGAAATAAAATCTAAATCCACAGGACGAATGGCATCAGAGCTTAGCTTGTAGACACTTGGTTTGCAGAAGGCTATGGTTGACAATGGAAGGCCAGAATCCATTTGCAAGATGCCCACATGAATTAAGTCTCCAAGGAATCCCTTCTAACCATAGTTCAAGGATATGAATAGCCTAGTTATTAGATGGAACGCTTCTTAAAGTGGATTATGACAGATGTATTTAGGTTAAATGTAATATCTTGTTATTTGATCTTTCTTTTGATCTATCTTAAATTTGTTCTCGTTTTTAATATTTTTCTGCTTTCTTTTTATTGAAATTTTTATCTTTTTTTTGAGCTTCAAATATTTATTTATTTTTTTTTAGGCATCACTGCCCTCAGGTGGCGGGAGTAGGAGGTCCAGCCTTTGCTCCTGGGAGCTGGAATTGAACCTCCATCCCAGTGGGCCGCAGTCCTGTGCACAACCACTATGCCACTGGGGCTCAGCCCGCTTCAAATATTTATTAAGTAACTTTAGGTGAACTGAAAGTCTGGTATTTATAAGTCACTTGTAATAAATTGAGGAAAATTTTCTTTGAATAAAATTACTATCCCCTGCCCTCCATATATGCACCTCTCCCCTCTCCCTTTCTCTTGAGAATGTCATAGGAAAAGGACAGTGTGCAATTCCGGGGCCAGTGCTTTTCTACCCCTGCTGTGAACTTGACTTGATGACAGCGAATTTCAAGAAAGGATTTACCCAACAGAAATGTTAGGCCCTTCCCTGAAAATCTTCCTTTAGGAAATAAGTAATGTCTAGTGCTTAAAATTTATTTACACATCACAGCTCCTATTCTTATTATCATGTTTTCAAAGATTTGACAGCAAAGTATTATTGCTTCCTACATGTGAAGGGTTTGGTTTTTGGTTTTTTAAATGATTTTTACAATATATCAGTATTCTCATTACTTTTATTTTATTTGTGCAGTTTTCATTGATCTAGCTTCTTTCCCCTGTTTCCCTTCCTTCTTTCATATATATACATATATATGCTTTCATAAATATAAATATATATATGGAAAATATTGACCACTTGGTCTCATAGAGAAACTTTTATCTCTTTTACTTTGTTATTATTGTCAGGTTTGTGATCTTATTTACTTATTGTATATATAAATCCTGGGATTGGTAAATCTACTGATACAGTAACTGGATGAATGGTTCCTTGAGGTTATGGCAGGGGAGGTTGGGGGACAAAGGGGAGCTAATCACAATAAATATGAGAACAAAGAAAATGCTCTAAAACTGATTGTGGTGATGATTGTACAATTCGTCCTGGTGTGATTAACCTATTATATGATTTGTGAATTATAGACCAATGAAACTCTTGGGGGGGGGCGGAATAAGTAAATAGAAATTAAAAGGATGACGTTTGAAAGGCCTAGAGAGAGTGGGGGGAAAAATGTGGAATAGAACTCAAAATCATCAGAGTTTAAACTTACTGGTCAGATGTAGTCTAGGACAGCAGTTCTCAACTTGTGGGTTCTCAACCTTTGGGGGTCGAACGACCTTTTCACAGAGGTCGCCCAATTCATAACAGTCGCAGAACTACAGTGCTGAAGTAGCAACAAGAATAATTTTATGGTGAGGGGTTACTACATCATAAGGAACTGTATGAAAGGGTCAAGGCATGAGGAAGAGTGAGGACCACTGGTTGAGGGGAATCCCCAGAACAAGGACACCTACAATGCAGGTCTGGGACTGAATTCACCTCCACAGTAGAAGGGCAAGCAGCACAGACACAAAACCAAGGTGCAGAAGGGAAAAGGGAAAAGGAGAAATGGAAACAGGACTCGTAAGGAGGAAGCAGGATTACACTGAGGGGATTGAAATCAGTCGAATCAGAATGTGCATGAATTGTTGAATGGAAAATCACTCCCTAATTCACATTTTAAAAGTCTCTCCTTCTCCCCCAAAATACATACTTGGATTTTTAAAAAATAATATGTGTTGCCTATCTAAATTTCAACTGCAACTGGATGTCCAGTAGTTGTAGTTTTGTTGTTGTTGTTGTTTTGTTTTGTTTTGGGCATCAATGGTCTCCGGCGGTGGGAGTAGGAGGCCCAGCCCCACTGCTGGAATTGAACCTCTGTCCCAATGGGCCGCAGTCCCGCGCACAACCACTACGCCACCGGGGCTCAGCCCCTGTAGTTTTTAAATTAATATTTTATTGTGTTTAAGGTGAAGCTGTATATAGTAAATTAAGTTCCAATTTTGACATGCTTCTCACTGATGTTGGTTATGTTATTCATATGGGGTTATTTCTAGCTGTACCATTTCCAGACCTCCAGGTTTCCTTCCTGCTTCCCTGCCGCCTCATCTTTACTTTAGAGGGAGAAGGAAGGGCCTATCTGCTCCAGTAAAGGATAGCAGCCTCAAAAACCATCTGTAAAGTCATTCTGAGTTGGAATGGACTCATGGGAGTGGACATCGGTTGAGTTGTTCGACTGATGACCTTGCTCTACCTAAACCAGCTTGGCCCATCACTGTTGCTTTAGCAGTGTGACCCTTACGTCCCAGTGACACTGCAAAGACCCGAGCCCAGACGTCAAGTGTCCCTGCCGCTTGATGTTGGCAGGCCAGAAGTCCTGAGACTCATGGTTTCTCTTTGCCTGGAGCAATGGAGGATGGAGAATCAGGAAAGGGGGCAGGGGGTGGGAGTGGGGGAAATGCTGAACAGAATGTGCAGGCTTTCTGAGACCATGAAAGCTGACTGAACCCCATCTTTCTGCCCAGCACCTTAGGGTGAGTTAATTAAATGTTTGACCAGTATAGATCCTGAATAAGGTTATGAATATTCACAAGGCCCTTGACAGGAAAAAAGTTTCTCAGAGGAATCTAACCTAAGGGGATAGAAAAAGCCATTAAATTCAAAGGTGAGGTGTCTACCCAAAGTCAACATTCAGAAGGATTCGGAAAGGAGGCATGGTAGCAGGAAACACAGGGAGCAAGTGGGATAAGTCAGACAACATGGAAAGGATTCCATGAAAGGGATGAGACAAGATATGTACACGTCAACTCATTCCCAAATGACAGCTTAAGGAAAAGAGAGAGAGAGAAAACTCCAAACCAAGGGAAAGTCAATAAATAAACAGAGGTGGAGGTGACTGGTCATGCCAATAGAATATGTAAAGCTGTTTGGCTGGGAACTGAACTAAAAAGAAATAAACAAACAATAACCCAACACTTTGTCTTTCTCTGTCAGATCTGCTCTCTGAGGCCTTGGATGCTAAAGAAAGGGGAAGCGAACACTCTAATTGCTTCAAGCGAACACTCTAATTGCTTCAAGTGTTTTGTTTTCGACACCTTGAAATTCCTTTGATTCTTTTCTCATTAGTATGAATACACAGATTTCCTTGTTTCTTCTACTTGGAAAAAAACAATCCGGGATGTATTTTGCACATTTGGTTAATTACAGGGACAAGAGGTACGTAGAACTGTGGTTGGAAACTTTTCATTGGGCCTTCAAGTGGTCACCTAAAGGTGTTCAACTGAAATGGCTAGCCACTGCCTGCAAATACAGGAGCCATTTGCCCAGGATTCTCAGGGCTTGGTCAGGGGCTACAGCGGAACCATGGCCACTGAGAGAGACACCAGTCCGTCAGTCACATTTCTCGAACCCTCCTAGACCAGGAAGAAGATGGGAGTTGTCCAGGCTTTCATTTGACTTGGATTCACAACCATGGCCCATGGAAGAAGCAGTCAAGAAATAGAAGGTTGCAGAGCACTGGCCAAACCGGTTGGAAACGATCTCTTTCAAAGTGTTCAAGAGCAAAGGCATCCCTTGAAAATTCAGGTGCACTTGGCCCATGCCATGATATTGTCAATCACCTCCCACGCTTTCAGAAGCTGGGCAATGAAAAAGGAAGACTGATCAATGCCTTTGAAATAGGGTGTGGGCAAAGATAGTGACTATCTAACCCATGGACTGCGAGAAGAACGAGCAGCTCTGTCTTGAAGGAAGTATGGCCAGAATATTCCCTAGATATGGGCATGGTGAGACTGAGCCTGCCCTCGCTTCTCAGCATGTTCTCAAGAGGAACCAGCCTGGGGGAGGCCATGATGCTTAGCAAAGCAGAGGGTGAGCAGACAAGGGAAGAGCCCCCAAGAAGGAGCACTGGCACAGGGGCTGCCAGCCAGGCCTCCAAGAAGGAAAGCCGGTGAGTGTGGCACAGGGCCTGGTGGTGGCAGTCAGAGCCAGACTTGACAGGACCGAACAATGATGCCAGGAGGGAGGTTTGGTCGACAGCTCGGTGTTTCTCTAAGTGGGCGACACATGGGGGGTTTCAAAAGCAGATACCTCCCTCCACGGTATCCTGGATGACCAACTAGAATTCAAAAGGTCTTCATTGCCAGGGGCATGCTGGGTACTATCTTTTCTTTTTCGTCTGCAAGGACACCAGTGGCCAAACAGATCTGGCAAGCTCAGATCTACCTCGAGATGCCAGTCCCTTGAGGAGGAGGATGCCATGCTTGAAAAGTAGAGGGGCAGCAGAAAAGAGGAGCGTGCCCCCCCCCACACACACACACACACACAGGAGCTGGACTGACACAGAGGCTGCCAGTAAGGTGCTCAAACAAAAGCATTCTCCGGAGGGCACAGGACCGGGCAGGGTGTCGTCCTGGGGTTTCACATCGTGCAGCGCCATGAGTCAGAGTGACTTGTTGGCATCCTACACCAACATCGATCTATGTGATCCCTGGCCATATGTGTTGCACACACGCAATGCTTTTGACTCTGGAATTTCCCTCCGAATGCTGCCAGCAAGGAGCCTCTATGGTGCGGTGGTAAGGCCGTGGCCTAAGGACCACATGGCTGGCTGTTCAAATCCGACAGCCACTCCAAGAAAGCTGTGGCAAGGTCAGACTCTCGAAGAAGATGGCCTTGGAAGCCCGGTGGATCGAATCTGCTCTGTCCTGTGGCGTGATTAGGAGCTGGAAAGGATATGGTGGTGGTGGATTTGTTTTGCTTTGTTTTGATGAGCACTGAGTCGAGAACCTTCTATTTAAGTGACTCTGCTTCATAGAATGCTAGGGAGGGGAAGTAAGCAAAAAAAGTATTTCTCAATTATATATAGGCAATGCTTTACGATCTCAACCAATGGCTTGTTCCTGACTCAGTCTCCTCCCAGGACTGCCTGATGAGGTGAATGCACAGAGGATTATGCTGGGGGCATGGTACATGCAGGTTGTTGGATGCTGCCTCCAATTTATTATTATTATTATTATTATTATTATTATCACTTTATTGGAGGTTCATACATCTCTTATCACAGTCCATACATGCAGATACTGTGCCAAGCACCTCCGCCTACCTGCTGTCATCATCATTCTCCAAATCTCTGCTTTTCCACTTGAGCCCTTGATGTCAGCTTCTCATCCTTTCCCCTCCCTCCTCGCTCTCCCCTGCTCCACCACCCCTCAATACTTTATAAATTATTATTTTGTCATATCTTACAATGCCCAATGTCGATTTTTTTCTTACCCCTTCACAACCTTGCTTATATTATTTTCAGAGAGAGAATAAACAGTCGGATACCCTTGCTTCAAAATCCATGGGGAGTGGCACGGGAAGGGAACATGCATGAGGAAAAGGCTCAGGTCTAAAAAGACACTGTTCATCTTATTGTTGTTGGGGGCAGTGGAGTCTATGTGGGACTTGGCAGGCTGGGTGAGGGCTGAACTTCTCCAGATCGTTTTCTAGGGGATTTTTCCACACTCCTCACCCCCTCTGTAGGAGGGGTGCTGGTGATACACGAGTTACAGAACTCGCTGTCAACTAAAAGGCTGGCAGTTCAAACCCCCCCAGCCAGTCCATGGGAGAAAAGTCAAGCAGTCTGCTATCATACAGTTGACTGGGATCTTTTCGGACTGCCAATCATCAACTAACAGCTTTAAGATTGAGCCACAAGGGCTGGCGGATTTTGGGGGTCAAGGCAGAGTAGGCTGCCTTTGCTATCTGGATGCCAGAGGCTAAACCTCACTCCCAGTTCAACTGGAGAATTGCAGCAACTGCCCACGTAATTGCGGCTCCTTGACCTCCTTTATCAGGAGTCTTGGAGTTTCAGAGACTTGGCACTCAGAGGTCAAGTGAAAGGTCACTGTCTTCAAACCCAGCAGCTGTTTGACAGGAAGAAGGTGTGGCAAGCAAGGCTCCCACAAAGATGACAGCCCTGCCAACCTTCTGGGACAGGACTACACTTTCTTCCAGAATCTGAGTGAGCTGGGAATCATCTTGACACCAATGGTGGTGCAGTGGTTAGGGGTCGGGCTGCTAACCATGTAGTGGTCATGTATTTGTGATGTCAATTTCATGATTGAGTTGTAGGGGTGGAGTCTAACCTGTTAATCTGGAGATAGCCAATGAGTAGCCAACGAGGCCTCCATGTGGGCATGGCTTCTCCTGAGGATTCTGGGAAATCTCATGGTATTTCCCAATTGGAGAAGAGAAACTTGACTTTCAGTCTCCGAGATGACAAACAAGACAAGATGACAGCATGCTGATCAATCCTGATTCCTGGAGAATGGAGGAGAAGCCACATGGACTTGCCCTGATGGAACCAGACCTCTGGGGCCAGAGAAGCCACAGAGAAACCCCTGCCAGTGCTGAGATGCTTCTACTGCCAATGAACACTTCTGATGGACCCTGAGCCCTGGAAACAAGAAGCCATCGGGAGAGCCCTGCCAGAGCCAGGATACCTCTCCCCCAGCTAAATACACAAGACACTGCACCCACTGGCCTGTGACTTCGTGAATTGGAAGGAGACTATAGACTGATATCAGACATATGAGCTAATATCAGCTGATGACTTTGAACTGGACTGGTTAGGGTGCTTTCTCAATATTCCATTCCTCTTGTATATAAATCTTTCCATCATGTCCAAATGCGTGTCTATGAATTTATTTCTTTAGTCTACCCGGAGTAACATAAGCCACAAGATCAGTAGTTTGAATCCATCAACCACTCCAAGGGAGAAGGATAGGACTTTCTATTCCCATAAAGAGCTACTCTCAGAGCAGGTCTAACCTGTCTCATCAGGTCGCTAAGCACTTGGGCGTTTTTGCTATGTCTTCGGCATAATTCTGAATGGTGGGCTACAGCAGCGAGCAAAACAAGACAAAACCCCTGTCCTCTTAAAGACTGAAGAGGCACATGGCAGAAGGATATCTGTATTGAAGGACCCCTATGTCCCACCTGTGGTCTTTTAACTTTTCTCTCCCCAGCATTCAAATTTATTGATTTCATTGTGAATTGGGTGAGAATTTTACATTTCAGATCATCAACTATTCAAATGATTTATAAACCCCACTAGTAGTTTGCCCTGCCCACCCCCTCCACTTTGATATCTCTCCCCCTTCTGATGGATTCGAGGAGTCCTGGCAATGTCTTGGTTAGGAGTTGGTCTGTTCACCGCAAGGTCAGCAGTGCAACACCACCAGCCACCCTGTGAGAGAAAGACGTGACTTTGAAGACGTCCTATGAAGAGTTACAGTCTCAGGAACCCACAGGTCCAACCCTATCTGATAAGGTCACCACGAGTTGGAATGGACTCAGTGAGTGGGTTTGGGTTTTTTGTGTTCCCTGTCCTATAGGGTCATTGTGCGTCTGAACTGATTGAATGACAGCGAGTCTCTTGTTGACTCCTATAATCCTCTTCATCCAAGATCATACCTGTCAACCCTCTAGCCTCTAGCTTCCCATGCCCTTCCTCCTTGGTAACATTCAAAGTGTGTTCTCTTTACTATGGAAGTCTTCATCTTGCTTTGATTCATTCCCTTACAACAGTGGCCTCCTATAATTTGGTCCTTCTGTGATGGACTGATTTCACTCAACATAATGTTCTCCAGGCCCATTCAGGGCATGAAGTGCTTTCGATGTCAACCTTGTGTTTTGACAGGGCATATTCCACTGTCGGAGCCCTGGGGCACAGGAGTTATGAGTTGGGCTGTGATCTACATGGTTGGTAGTTCGAAACCAACTGCAACTCCTTGGGAGAAAGATTGGGCTTTCTCTCCCTGTCAACCATTACAGTCTCCGAAAGCCATGAGGTTTCACTGGGAGTTAGCATTGACTAGATGTCAGTGAGTCCACTGTGTGTAGGTACCAGAATTACTCATCCATTCTCCTGATGGGCACTGGGGTTGTTTCCATCACCCAATGCTCTTGTGAACAACACTCCAAAGAATTTGAGTGTACCGTGCCCCTTTGTTCGATGCAGCTTTGGTTCGCTGGTTCTTAGGGGATTTCTACTCCCAGTTGTTGGAGGTAGCACCATCTTGCTTTTCCTAGTGGATAAGTGGGTCCCGTGAAGAGTTACAGCCTCAGAAACCCACAGGGTTCAACCCTGTCTGATAAGGTCACCACGACTGGGAATGGACTCAGTGAGTGGGTCCCCTTCACCCTCACCCCAGCAGTGAATTAATTTTTTACAGATGTTTTCATTCTCTGACTGAATGCCCAACACTCCCAGGATAATCCTGATCACGCGGACCATGTTTCATTCCGGTTGACAAATATAGGACGAAAAGGTGGAGGATGCACTTCCTGGTCCTACAGAACAGCAGGGCCACCAAGTACATACATGAGGTAAGGTGGTAAGTAAAGAGACCAAATGATGCCACCATGAAGCACTCAGCTTAATAGGAGAAAAGGCCAGGCAATCTGCACTCCCAAGAATCACAACCTAAGTGATTCAGCCAGACATAGATTTGATGGTGTGCCAGTCCGTTTCCCAGCCCTCTTTTCTCTTGCCACATATGCCAAAGTAAATCCTGCCCTTCTGTAATAAATAAATAAATAGATAGATAGATAGATAGATAGATAGATAAAATGACCACCTAGGACACCAGAGGGGTCACTTCTGCTTCAGAATACATTTCGTGGCATCCGACAACAGTTCCTTGATGGGGGTAACGATGTAGGTTGCTCCTGTAAAGAGTTCAGTCTCAGAACCTCACAGGGGCAGTTCTGTGACAGTGAGTGTAGGTTGCTGTGGAAACACACTTCCCAGAAATTTCTGAGTTGCCATCTTCCCATAGAAGGTGGCATTGCAGGTGATGAGCACATCACGAAGGAGCCCGGGTGGCAGAGTGGTGACTCGTGGGCCTGCAAGCTACCAGGTCAGCAGTTTGAAACCACCACCTACCACTTGGGAGAAAGATGGGGCTTTCTATTCCTGCAAAGAATTACAGTCTGGGCAACCCACAGGGCACTTCGGCCCTGCCTTAGCGGGTCACTACGAGTCAGAATGGACTCAGTGGCAGTGAGTTTAGGGTTTCCTGTGGTTTTGCTTTTTTCGAAACCCCTAGTGGTGCAGAAAACCTGCCTAGCAGCTGCCAGAAAGGTTGGCCATTCCAGTCTACCCCGAGATGAACCCGAGAGAAATGCCTGACAATCTGCTTCCCTAGCCCCCCACAAAAACCAGTCATGGGGGGCTGAGCCCCGGTGGCGTAGTGGTTGTGCACGGGACTACGGCCCACTGGGATGGAGGTTCGATTCCAGCTCCACGGAGCAAAGGTTGGGCCTCCTACTCCCACCACCTGAGGGCAGTGATGCCCAAAAACAAAACAAAACAAAAAAAACCAGTCATGGAAAATTCTACAGAGCCCTAGTGGCACAGCAGTCAAGTGCTCCGCTGCTAACCCAAAGATCTACTCTCTCAGCCGTGGGGTGGCCAGGAAGCAGAGTGACCACAAGGGGGCTTGTTGACTCATCTGGCTTTGGGTTGTTGTTGAGATGATCCACAGTGGTCACCCAGGACATCCAGTCAATCATTTCTAAACGCACAGTTCAGGGCAGCTGCTTGCTTTAAGAGCAGCAGGAGCCTAGGGCCAAGGCCAGTAAGCCGCACCTGCGTGACATAAGGTCTCTGGTAGTCTCCCATCATGCCATGTGTAGGACTAGACACAGCATGGCGTTTCTCCCAGGGCGGGCCTGCAGATGCCCCCCACCACACTGCCAAGTTTAGAGTACTTCAATCCATGCTTCCCAGCTCCACAGCAAATGGGGAAACTGCTCTTCTTCAAGCTCACTGAAACCTTTCCCTGCTTCTCACACTCAGTCCTGCTCATGGGGATCCTTTCTATTGATTTGTTTCCCAATAAAAGGTTGCTTCCAAAGAAAGAAAACCATCTTTGATCTGACTTGACAAAAAGATCTCATCAAACAATCACGTCTCTAGGAAGGGGGGGGGGGGGTCCACGCGCAAGCTTCTCTGAGCCACATCAACTATGTGAGAGCCCACGCGCCATTTGAATGCTGGAAATGAACGGAAAGCAGACTGAAATGTAAGAATCGCTGCTGAAGAAGTGAAACCACGTGTTGATCTCGCGGGAGTTTCTAGGAGGCGATTAAAGGTCACTCCCAGGACGCAGGCATCTCTTACGTCTGCACCAAGAGGCTGGGATGACTGGGGGTTTGCGGCCAGAGGGGGACAGGTGTGCGACCTGGTGCGTTCCAAGGAGGGGATGCTCCCCAAACCGGAAGCCGGCCATCTAACACCCCCCAGCCCTCGCGCAGTGTAGGTCCAACCCTGGCTCTCACCTGCTCCTGCCTCCAGAACCGAATCCACTTCCTAATCCTTGTTCATTCAAACAAACGTCGTGTCCCCACCCCCACCTCAACCCAGCGCCCTCGGGACGCAACGGATAAATTCGGGGGTTGGGTACGACTGCTCCCCGCAAGATGTTCCGGTCGGTCCGAGATCTTGTGACGTGTGATCACGATAGGAAATTCGCGTTTCCGTGGCTACAGTTAAAAGTAACTGGATATAGCGGTATTGGAACACAGCCAAACCCACCGAGGGCGGCTTTGCGTGACAGCGACGCGATGGAGCAGGCGTCTTAGTGGCGGGAGGGGCCCTGGTGGCGCCGTGGTTAAAGCACCTGCCCCATGGCTGCGTGGGAGAGAAAGCTTGAAGGTCTGTCCCCGTGAAGGTTCTGGCCCAAAAAACCACCTCCCGGGCAGTTCTGCCCTGTGGCGGGTCAGCATTGGCCGTGGAAGCACCCCTCCTCGGCCGGAACTCCGGCGCGGTCCACTGGGCTCCGGCACCGTCCACCAGGGCCCAGGAGAGTTGGGGGTGCCGGTGCCGGGAGCCCCCACACCTTCAGGCTGCAGCGGCGCTGGGACTTGTCTCTCAGCAGCTGAGATTTTTCTAGACTCTGAGGGGGGCGGGGGGAGGGGAGGGCATTTGGAAAGTGACATTTAAAACGTGCCCTGGCCCTCCCTGGGGGGCAGCCCGTCTCCTCTGAGCAGATGCTTCTGAGAGAGGATGTGCCAGGGAGACTTCAAAGTGGCCCTGGCAGACGGAAAACACAGCTAGAAAGCCTTTCTCCGAATGAGACAGAAACAAACTGTTTCGTTTGAAAGAGAAGTCAAGCTTGGGCGCAATAGAGGAGGATCAAAGGAGACATTCATGGGAACTTATGCGCGGTCCTTTCCGGCGGAACTCGGCTTGACGCTTTCCCAGCCTCGCGGACAGCGCAGCGCGGGGCTGGACTGGGCGCCCGAGAAGCACCCAGAGGGGTCTGGTTCCCGAAAATCACATGGGCTCTCCCAGCGATCTCTCCTCCCCCCTCC
>PVJH01012350.1:0-64766 GCA_004026705.1 Nesogale talazaci
GTAATATTGTTTATGAGTCATACTCAACTCAAGGAAAAATGAGCAAATGCTTTATAAAAGTGAATTTCCCCGTTATGTATAGCACTTGGTTTTTTATTGTAATTTCATCCACAAAAAATGTTTGCTTACATTTGAGCTCATAACCCCTTGCTGTACTTCCCACTCTTTCAATAAAGTAGTACACAGGGATCATGAGCGGATCTTCTTTTTACTGGCCATGCGCTTCCTTAAAGGTAATTTTCAGCGGTGACCATGGGACAGTAGGTAGAAACGTCTGGGTAGAACTTTGAATTTGGAGTAAACCTGAAGTCCTTCATGAAGTGTGAGGAAATTCACCATGTTGACTTTTCCATCCTTGAGACAAGTAGCCCACCTCTTGTCTGTCACTTTGTGCCACCGTGGTGACTGGCAGGTATGTCACTGATATTACAACTACCAGCTGGATCACCCAAATTAAAATACGTTCCAGAAGAGCTTCCAGACTAAGAATAGACTACAAAGAAGGAATAGGCTGTATACACTTCTGAGGAAGTTCCCACTAACAACTTTCTGGATAGTTTTGAAACACTGCCAGATACTTAAAACTTCATCAATAGCACCAGAATGCTGTCTGTAATATGTCAAGAGAAGCAGCCCTAGGTCTGAAGGTACTCAACATAGGTGACCAGAATGATGTGAGGGAAGCAAAGCCTGTGGGAGTGAAGACTTCAGGACTTTCATCTTCTAAAGGGTACAACTCACACTGAGAGACAACTGTGAACATCATCTAATAATAGGAACTTATAATACACAAAAGATGAAGATAGGGAAATTGGAAGTTGTTAAACATGAACATTAACACATAATGATTTATATTTTATGTGTTGGGGTGTGGAAATGGATTGGGCATCTTTTGAGGGGAGGCATCACTGCCTCTGGTGGTCGTGGGTGCTACCCAGTGTCGCTCCTGAGAGCCACAGCTGGAAGCGCCACGCCCGCGGGCTGCAGTTCTGCGCTCAACCACTTACGCCACCGGGGCTCAGCCCTGGTTTGGGCATTTTTTATCAGAAAATTATATGATACACCATACTGAGAATGAGAGTCAGGAGGAATGGTCTTATATTCATTATGAAAAAGAGGCTTTCAATATATATCTTGAAGTACAATACTATTTGTGATAGGATAATACCTATCCCCATACAAAGAGATACAATTATATAACTATCATACAAATTTACCCAACAAACATTGAAGCTAGTAATACAGAAAGTGAAGAGCTCTATCAAGGTCTTCAATCTGAAATTCATTACACATGCCATTGAAATGCATTGATAATGATTGGTGATTGAAATATAAAAGGTGAAAACAAAAGGGAAAATGTGGGGGGAAAGGTGGAAACAGTGGCTGGAAAATATGGTCTTGGTTATATAAATGAAGTTGAAGAGCATGTGACAATTTTGCAAAATCAACAAGTTATCTTTCAAAAATGCCTTTTTTTCTGTTTTCTTTCTCTTCCTTTTTTAAATACAAGAATATTATACATTTGGGCTGAGCCCCGGGGGTGTACTGGTTGTGTACAGGACTGCGGCCCACATGGTTAGTGGTTCAAATCCAGCATCAGTTCTCCAGGAGCAAGCCTGGGCTTCCTACTCCCACCAGGGAAAGTATAATATTCAAAAAAGAATATTATACTTTTATTCTAAATACATAAAATATTTTAAGTTAAGTTGTAAAATATATGTTAAGTTGCAGCTTTGATAGATGAAAATGACAATGAATGGCTTATTCTTGCTTTTCCCCTTGTGGTTTTTTTTTGGGGAGGTTAACTCATTTTATGATTCCAATTTATCTTTTTATTTGTCTTATTTTCTATAATTCTTGGTTTGGGTATGTATGTGCTTTTTTTAGCTTATATTGACTGTTTAGAAATCATCAGTTACTGTACAACTAAGATGAATTTTCTCATCTTAAGTCTATTGGGTTTGAGATTGTAATATTTTGAAAAAATATATTTGAATAGTAAGTCTATATGTCCATTGTCAATTCTCATTTCCCAAATTATCTATACCATAGGTTGTCATTTGCTTTATATTTTTGTTATGCATACAAATAAGTACTGCCATATATTCAATTCAGACTGATAGAAACTCCTAATTCATAGTCCAACTTACACATGCATATGAGATGTAAAATACCATGAAGAGCATGTGACAGCGTACCTGAATTCTCCAAGTTTCATTTTGCTTATAAACTCTTTAGAGGTTTGTTCGGGTGTTTTTTTTCTTTGTTTGAGGGGCATCACTGCCCTCTGGTGGTGGAAGTAGGAGGCCCAGCCTTGCTGCTGGATTTGAACCTCCAACCTAGTGGGTTGCAGTCCCACTCACAACCACTATGACACTGGGGCTCAGCCCCTAAAGAGGTTTTTTGCAGCATATTTATTCAATGCAATGTACCTTTAGCTATCTTGACTGCTGCTTCATGATCATTGATTATGGAAGCAAGAAGAAATCATTGGCAATCTCAATCTTTTCTCCTTGCATATGATGCTGTCTATTGGTGTAGAGGTAATTGAGTTGTAATTCATATTGAAGTTGCAATCCTCGGTCTTCAACAGTGAGTGCATCACAGTCTCCTCATTTTCAGCAAGCACAATGTGGCATCTGCATAGCACAGATTAATATACCTTCTCCAGTTCTGGATGCCACTTTCTTCTTCCTATAATACAGCTTCTCTGATAATTTGCTCAACATGAAGATTGAATAAGGATAGTACACATTTTTCTTGATTTAAAACCATGCAGTACACACATATATCATTAGCACAGCTATCTCTTGAACTGTGTTCCTTGTGAGCACAATTTAGTGTTCCTCAAGTGCACAATGAAGTGTTCTGGAATTCTAATTCTTCTCAAGGAAATCCATAGTTTATTATGATGCACACAGTTGAAGACTCTTGCATAGTCAATAAAACACAAAGTCCTTCTTGTTTTCTTTCCTTTCTACCAAGATCTGTCTGACATTAGTATCAATATCTCTTGTTCCATGTCCTCTTTTAAATCCAGCCTTAATTTCTGGCAGCTGCCTCTCAATGTCCTCCTTGGAGACAGCCATTTTAACAGCCAGGTCTATGCTGAGAGAGAGAGAGAATATATTTCCAATCAAGACATGTCCTTTTCAGGGCTGAGCTCCAGTGGCATAGTGGTTGAGTGCAGGACTGAGGCCCACAGGGTTGGCGGTTCATATCCAGCAGTAGCTCTCTAGGAGCAAGGCTGGGCCTCCAACTCTCAAAAGGCCAGTGATGCCCATACACAAAAAAAGATATATCCTTTTCTCTATCTTTTTAACTTCCTTTTGTTCAACAAACAAATGATCTTTCTAGATGGAATGGACTTTTCTAGATGGAATGAATCCACAGGAATCGAACTGAGTAAATTTGTGGGAAAAGGCAAGGGAGCAATTCATTAGCAACAATTAAACAAGGCCAGGGGCTGAGTGTGAAACACATCTCCAATTGCTGCTTTGCATATTCAGATTAAAGATCAAGAGAATTAAAGCAAATTCTCGAGAGACAAAATTTGACTCTGAGTCTATGCCACCTGACTTTTGAGACTATCTCAAGAATAGGTTGGTTGCATTGACCCCTAATGACAGAAGCCCTGATAAGCTGTGAGATAATATCAAAACCATCAAAAATGAGCAAAGCTAAGGAACATTAAAGGGACAAGGAAGAAAGAAAAGATCAACAGCAACGTCAGGAGACACTGTGGAAATGCTCATCATCGTAGAGTAACTGAGGCAAATGGAAGAAATGACCAAGTCAAAGAGCTAAAGAGAACATTTCAAAGCTAGTGCAAACAGAGGAAACATAAAAACTCCTAGACTTAGGAAAGCTGAGGAAGGACGCATTCAGCAGATCCTAAAATAAATGAACTCAAGGGAAAGAATGTAAGATTTGAGTGGCAATATTGAACGGTTCTAAGGATAAAATATTGAATGATGCAGGCAGAAGCAAGAGAAGATAGAAAGAATACACAGGGCCATTGCACCCCAAAGAACCAGTCAATTTCAGTGCGTTCCCATCATTTGAGGAGGTAGCACATGAGCAAGTACCATGGGTGCTGACTGGAAAATGTGCAGGCTGCACTGGAGGGTTAGCTAAAAATGAAGACTCCAGGAATTGATGGGACAAATGTAAATGTTTAACAAGCTAATGAAACAATTGAAGCTCTGACCTCTTCCAGGAAATTTGGAAGACGACTTCTGACTGGAAGAGATTTGTACTCAGACCTATTCCAAAGAACAGTGACTCCACAGATTGCTCAAGTATAAAAAATATCATTCCTATCACACACAAGCAAGTTTGTGCTGAAGATCATCCAGCAGTGGTTGTAGGGGTACACTGACTGGGAGTTAGCAGAAGTTCAGGCTGGATTCAGTAAAGGAGGTGAAACAAAGACTATTATTGAAGATTTCAGATGGATCTTGGATGAAAGTAGAGAATACCAGAAAGATGTTTGCTGCATTTCATTGATTATGCAAATACATTCACCTGTGTGGCTCTTAACAAGCTACGAATATCCTTGGGAAGAATGGAAATTCTGGAACATTTCATTGTGTCTCTGGGGAACTGGTACATGCATCAAGAGGCAGTTGGATAAAGAGAACGATGGATTACTGCATGGTTCAAATTCAGGAAAAGTGTATGTTAGGTTATCCTCTCACCATACTTAACCCATATACTGGGCAAATAATCAGAAAAACTGGATTATATGAAGAACATGGCATCTGTATTGGAGGTAAGTCTATCAATCTATGGTGTGCAGCAAATACAAACTTGCCTGGTGAAAGTGAGGAAGACTTAAAGGATTGCAGCTTTTCTTATGGATTACAGCTCAAGCCAATCCTCACAATTGAGTTCATAAGTTGTATCATGATAAACAGAAAAGATTGAAGTAGCCGAGGACTTTGTCTTTCTTGGATCCACACTCAGTGCTTCATATGCATGTGACAGTTGGTCATTGATGAAGGAAGACCAAAGAAGGACCAATGCATTTGAATTCTTGTGCTAGCGAAGTACAATAGACTATCTAAGAACCAAGAAATCTTTCTCAGAGAAATACAGCCAGACTTCTCCTTAAGGGCAAGGATGGCAACAATGTGTCTCCTATACTTTATATATATGTTAGAAGAGGCCAGTCCCTGGAGAGGGACGTTATAATTGACAAAGGCAAGAGGATCATCGAAAAAGAGGACGTTCCCAAACAAGATGGACTGCCACAGTGCCTGCAACAATAGATTCCAATATATGAATAATGGTGCAATGGCCCAGGACCCAGCATCGTTTTCTTCTGTTGTATGCAGGGTAACATGAGCCAGAAATGACTCGACGGCCTAGCAACATGACAGAGGAGAACTGCTCTTAGGGTTTCAGACACTAAACATTATCAGGAAGCTGACATCCTCATCTTTGTCCCACTGAAGTGACTGGTGTTTTTGAATCATGACCTTGTAGGTAGTAACTCAATGTTTATCCCAAGATACCACTGGGATTCTTTATTAATAATTTCAAGGGTACTTAAAACTACCCCTTTGTCCATTTCTTTTTATTATGTTACATCTTCTCAGACTTCTTACTGTGCTTCAATACTCAGTTTACATAACTCGTATCATTCATCTTTTTTTCTAAGGAGACCATAAAAATGGTGGGTTGGGGGGTCATTTTTCATATGCTTGAAAACATCATTTAATAGCCTGATCATCTTCCTCTACTAACAATACCTTTCTTTCACCATATTTTGTTTTTGAAGGCGTTGCAGTCATGAAAACCTAACATGACTTATCATTTTCTTTTATAATTCACTGTCAGGGAATCCATTCTATCTCCTGAGAACCCTATTGTACATCGTAGAACTGCCCTTGTGGGTGTCCAAGAGTGTGATTCATTTTGGAAATCGAAAGTCTCGTCTCTCTCCTAATGAGTCATGGGGGGGTTTAAATCGCTGAACTTGCTGCTAGCAACCCAACGGGAAATCCTCTCTGCCAACAGGGCTTCTCGTTCATTTACAGGCAAGCTTTTATTGTGTGCGAGTGATTTTTCTGTCAATTTTCCAAGCATCCGGCTTCTTACACATGTTTCCTTCCCATGTCTGTTCAGTTGCGCTTCTTCTGTCGCTCCTGTGGGGCCCGTCCATGCGACTTTTGAGGCAGCATGGCATTACTCTGTAGATGAGAGAGTTGTCTCTCTGGCAAACCTCCACTCCCGTCTATAATCCTTTTCCTATTGCTTAATCGATGTGAACGCTTTCCTCAGTTTGAATCCCACCTCAGTTAATGGCTATCTTTGTGGATTTGGATATAATCCTTAGCCATTCTGTGCTTCCTTTTCCTTAGATGTCAAATAGGAATCATAAAAGAATGCTTGAAACAGTCCATGAGACAATGCAGTGAAGTGCCTCATTTAATAAGTTGAGCCCAATCTCTATCTTTTACAAGGGGGCATTAGGGGATACATTTTTTATTGCTAATGCCCTTCACTGTAATACTAATTTAATAGTTGCTGACTTTCCTTTATCACCACTATAGAGTAGATTCTACCTCATAGTGAACTAATGTGACAAAAAAAAAAAAATAGAACCGTCCCAGTGGTTTTCTGAGACTGTAGCTTTATGGGAGTAGAAAGTGTCCTCTTTCTCCCAAAGAGTGACTGGTGGTTTTAAATGGTTGACCTAGCAGTTAGTACTCAACACTATGCCACAAGGGCTCCTCTTAATTGATACAGAAGAATCATTATAGTATTGTTTGTTTGATTTAACTTACTTTACCAAGATAACATTAATGTGACCTTTTGGCTTGATTGAAGTAATAGTGAACTGCTGTAGTGCTTTGTGGTATTACAGGAGTCAGGATGGTAAGACTTTCACTAGCTAACATAGTCAGCAAAGACTAGGCTCTAGAAAGGGCTGTCTATCCTGACTGAGAAAGTAGAGGGCCAGCTAAAATGAGAGAAACTCTCTGAGATGTGTTGATGCAATTGCCACAAGAGACTAAAGCATGCCGATACTCAGGAAAATGTCACAGGACCATGCAGCCTTTCATTTTGTTAGACTAAAAGTGCTCTGAACCAGAACCGAATCAATAGCCACTAATGATGGTGGCATGTGGTATGATGGTGTTTTGTTTATTAAAGTAGGAGTTTAATGTTTTGCCCCAGCACTTATGATGACAACACATTTGACACTATGTAAACATGCATGCTGTGATGTAAACAGTCTGAAATTTTAACCAAAGAGAAGTAATCTCTTCAAAGATGTCTCATTTTCCCATACATGGATCACTAACAGAGAGGGACGTCTCATGTTTCTACAATAGAGGATAACATATCTACATTACGTCTTTCCTGGCAAAACTCCACCAGAAAAATCTGTTTCCTATTTCAAAGAGATATGGATATCTTCCCAGAAGTTATTTCAGAGAAGAGAATTGAACATATTCTTGGGTTCTTAAATGATCATTTCCCTCAGTTTGTTAAGACCAGATTTTAGGAATACTGTTATAAAAGTCTGTAGGGAAAATAATTTTTCTCTGAGAAATCTACTAAAAATGACCTAATCTAAAAGAAATCTGACTGCCATATGTTTACTTGGCCTAAATTTCCTTCATTAAGGCTTCCCCTTCACACATTCTTCAAATAGAAACAAAACGCAGAGTTGTGTAGATGCTATTGACCCATGCCATCAAATGCCTATAGCATGGGTCAATTTTTAATCAGACCCTGGAAGTAACATTCAATAAACTTTGGCTTTATAGCTTTAAAATTCTAAAACCTATGTGACTTAAATTTATACACTGAAGAGTCTCTTTATCATTTCTTTCTTTATATAAAATATTGTAGTTATCTCCCTGCAAAAATCCAAATATACCTTTATGTTTACAATTGAAATTTGTGTATTTTAAAGGCAGGTGCACAACAAGGTATGTGAAATATTTGCAAAGTCACAGCATCATACGAGAATCTTGAATTTTGTGTATCCTAAACTATCTTCATTCTTATTTCAATTTTGCGTTTCTTGCTTGTTTATTCGCTACAGCTTTGTAATGAATTGTTAGTGCTGCAAAAATTGAAACATAAGTCAAAGAGTATTATTACTGTGGCCAGGAAACCTCTCACCTCCATATTTCTTTATCTATTCTTACATCAGCTATTCCTCCTCCCCAAACTTAAATTTGGGTTTGAAAATCCATTGCAATGCTACATGGAACTCATAGAAAATACTCGAAAGTAAGCTGGTTTACTAGGAAAGTTAACAGTTTATTTTAATCCAATATTAGTAAATATTGGCTTGATCCTCCAGAATGAACCAATAATCAACAGCATGCTAAATGGTTCAAAACTGAAGTTACCAAGTGTCATTCTGTTTGGGTCAACAATCAATGTTCTTGGAAGTAGCATTGAAGAATCAAATGAGGTATTGAAGTGGGCATATCTGCTGCAGCACATCTCTTCAGATGTCCCCTTGACAAGTAAAGTGCAGCTGAGCCATGGCGTGATCATTTCAGTTACTACAGGTGCCTGTGAAAGCCAGATAGTCAACTGAAGACAGAAAACAAGAGATGTCTGCAAAGCATGGTTGTGACAAAGTGCATTGACTCTGCCATAGAATTCCACAAGGCAGAATAAATGGTCGTAGAAGAAATGCCATCCGAGGCTCATTTGTAGAGAGGGTGGGGAGACTAAATCTTGCTTACTTTGAACACTCACCAGCGAAAGTCAATGTCTAAACAAGGTCATCAGTATGTCTGGTCAATTAAAGGGTGAGCATACAAAAGAAGATCATTTTCAATTAAATGGCTTGGCACAGTAGCCTCAAATACTGGAAAAAAAGAGCGCAACATCGGTACAAACATGCCTGATTCAATTGATGTCTGGATTGTGATGAGTTGCATGACACCCTCCCCCAAATAAAATTATATTCTTAAATGGGTTCAATAAATAGATTGTAAGAAGAATATTCTACACCTTACTCTGATGGTTAGAAACTGGAATTTTAAATGCTTGTGAGTGGCCCTCTAAGTTGAATCTCTTGGTTTCTCACTTTATGCGGGAAAGGAGAGCAAGAAAAGTTACCAACAGAACCCATCAATCCACATGGACAAATGGGTTACATAGACTTTAGCCTCCACAATTCTAAAAGCAGAAGAGTTAGATAATGCCCAGTAAGCATGATCAACTGTTCTAAAGGACATCACATTAAAAGGATCAAAATATGATGGGAAATAAGGCAAAAGAAAAACCACACCACAAAAGAGACTCTATATGCCAGTTAGATGAAGACTGATGGAACCATCAAGACTATAACCCTCCCTATACACACGACCTGAATTAGTACAGGGAGCATATATCTCCTAAATGCTCCATGACAGAAAATTTTTCTCTGACTTTTTGAACATTGATGAATTTCTCCCTCTTATGCATCATTTGTAGTTTTGCCTTGTACTATTATGACCATATCCTTACCACCTTAATGTGATTTGTCTTCTACTGTTTTCTGTTGGGTTCCCCAACTGCAAAGCACAGGAGTAATGGATATATGATGATAATAACTGATACAGGTGCTGTAGGAAATGCCGGGGAGGGGGGCGCACAAGAGGAGGGAAAGGGGATTTTCAGTAGCGAACAGTGAGGGCTGGAGAGGGGAGACAGCACTAGAACTGAGAGCGATTATATAACTCCGTTTGAAAGCTATGTGACCATGGAATGGGGTGGAGGCACTATAGGAAAAGCTCTGAGATAGATGTAGTGGTGATTGAACAAGTTCATTTGATGTGATTGAAGGATTAAACTGTTCGATTGTACAATATGTGGATTATATGCTACTAAAACTGTTGGGGAAAAAAGATTAGGGTTTTCAGTCACCCTTTAGGTTTGGAACTAAACTCACCCCAATAGCTAAATTTTAGCCTAAATGTTCCTGTTGTTGTCAGACGTCCTCAAGTGAGTTCCAGCTAACTCTTAGTGACTCTCTGTGCAACAGGAAAAAATAACCCCATGCTTCACACTGTGCTCACAGATGTCCTCATGTATGAGCCCACTGCTGCAGGCACCAGGACTAACCATCTCATCAAGAGGCATCCTCTTTTTCGCTGCTTCTCTACTTTTCCAATCATTTATGTCCTTTTCCAGGGACCGATCTCTTCTGATAACACATCAGACTTTCCCTATTCTGGTCCTAAAACTAGCCAAGGCTAGAGAGGGAATGGTAAGATTAAAAAGACAACTTCACTCAAAGTAATGTTCAGATTAATTTGTAAAAAAAAGGAGGAAACAGTATGAAAATGGGATACGTGTGACTATATTGAGGGAATTGCAATGAATTACATGAAACAAAATATGTATGAATTGTTAAATATAACTGATGATCGACTCTGTAAGCATCCACCATTATACAATAAAGGTCTTTACAAGATAAATGCATACAAAATTAATTGACAACATGCAAAGGAAAAGCAGAAAATTGGCCCCATCATATCACAGCTATTAAGATAACAATAGTTTGTTCTCTTTACATGAAGTTATAAGTTGACAGAAACTGAAAACAGTAACGATTACTTGCCTGATTTAATGGTTTTGAGTTCCTGTACACATCAGAAAACTGAAATGCAGATGACATTACACATATGTCCAAAGTCACAGTTATAAAGTTTCAGGGCTAAGCATTTAGATGCAACAAATGTGGTGCCAGGGGACACTCACGATGACTCTTAGCAATATTTAAGCTACAATGCTGGCTCCATGTGCTATATTGGTGTTTGGACTTGGAGCCTCACTATGGGATATGATATTTAGCGTTTCCATTCTTCCTGTCTGGAACACTAGCAACACTGTTATTCACTCTTCACCCTTTAATGGCCAAAACTTGAAGACCTCCAATTTCACTCCTGGATGCTACACCATGCACATGGTGACTTTTCACAGTAGAATTGTCAGGCAGCAAACACATGCACTATCTTCCACCGTGTCTTAACATCTAATTAGCTGTTAAAGGTCAAGATCCTTTTGGTTTTAAGATTTCTTTTTATTATTAATAAAACCATCCATTTAGCATCACCCTGGGATGCTAGCGTACCTGTTCATAAAAACCTCCATGCCTTTTAAATCTTCTGCTTCATTTCTCACCAGGATAATTTTCCCTTATAATGTGTGGATAATTAGCCTCCATACTTAATACTCTGGAATACCCCAAAGGCATTCTGAAGTCACATAAATGACTCTAGTGTATAGTTTGTAGTATTTTGAGGTAATTTCCTAACTATTTCTATCAAACCTTCCTGGGTTTCTTGGTGAATGGGGTAATCAACTGGATAGAGTCATTTTCCAAGTGCACTCATTAAAGTTGAGGATTAAGCACAAAGCTAAGTCACCTGGTACTTTGTTAACATAAAGAATCCAGATTGTAACGTCTTTAATTTTGTTTGGTTTCACTGCTGTTTGCTTTAAAGCATGTCTTACAATTGTGTTAGCTGCAGATTCACCTGGGGGAAAAAATCCAAGGACATGGTGTATTTAATGATCTACGCGTATAAAATACTAGGTTAACACCAGAATGTCCAGTAACTTGCCTGGGAATTCATTCTAGCCTATTCCATGCCTTCTTAGTTAAAAGGCATCTTCCCATGCTTTTTAATAAGGATTGAACACAAAGAAGTCAGTTACTGCCTATTGTCCTCAAAGGAATCCTTTTAATTGCATTTTGAAATTAACTACTAATGAAACTTGAAAATATATGTAGAACCTTGGAGACAATAGAAAGAAAATAAAAACCAAGGGGATTCACATAAAAGGAATCAAGAAAATATAAAATGCAAAGTATACCCCAGTGGGTTATATACATAAAATCTTATACACTACAATATGAAGCAAGTAGTTACAACGAAACTAGCATCTAGTGTGCAGTATCCATGGAATTTTGGCCAGTTTAGAAAATAAAATATAAGTTTACATGTTCCCTATCCTTTCATTGTTCATTCATTGATAATGCAACAAAAATATTCATTGTGAGCAATGCTTGATGATTGAAGACCAACTTCAGAAACGCTGACCTTGCTCTGAGCTTTAGAAAGCAGAGACTTACTAGGGAAGAATCATGTGAGAGAGCTTTGAGGGCATGGGGGGTGGGGGGAAGCACAGGAAGATCTAGGAAATCTGTTAGCTCAATGCATGTGACCATTTACATTAAACTATTAAGTACCCAGGTCGTGCAAACTATATACACACATAGCTGCCAACCAGAATGCTGCCAGTTTCTGTCTGCCCAGGTAAATCCTGCATTATCATGATGTTGCCTATAGTCTAGTTGTGAGGAATAAGATAAGACAAACAAAAAATTCCAAAAGCCTAAGGATTGTATTGTACAGCATACCTAGGAAAAATGAATGGCAAAAGGATTTTTATCGAGCAGACTCCATACTGAAGGCTGTATTGTTTGATCTCCATCAGGAAATGTTTCAAGACCTCTTTGTTCTAAGCAAGCAAAGTCATATTTTTTTTCCATATCATAGATTTTTAACGAGTCTTCAAGCACTGATGCCTCACTTAGTCTCATTGAGTTGAGATTATCAGATTATTTACTGGGTATCCAGACAGAGGATGTGCGGTGAAAAGTGACACACAGCTTACCCAACTTTTGACCATGGAGTGTCCCCTTGTGGCATATACAGGACAGCCTCTTGATCTACAAATAGGTTTCACACGAGCAAAAGTAAATATCCCAGAACTCTCATTATTAACAATATTTCCATATTTTTATGATCCATAGAGCTTTTAAATTAGCAGTAATAAATAAAGTCAACATTTTCTAAAGTAGCTATCTCACTATACTGAATGGTATATTTCAATTGAATGTGATAAAAATGAAATCAGTTCAATTGTAGGAGTAATACTCTAATTGAACCAAACTTGTGGAGCTGAAAGAACACATAATCAGAGGTTTTCTGATTCTAGATATTGATTATTAATAGATGTGAGCTACATTCAATATTAATAACCAGCTTATGATTTAGTCCTTGCCTCAAAGGAATTTGTTTTCAAAAGAAACTATGAAATCTAATTTATATTCATTGTGGCAGTCATGTGCTTATGATAATTTTATGATTGAAATGTAGGGGTGGAGTCTAGTCTGTTAATCTGGAGATAGCCATTGAGTAGCCAATGAGGCCTCTATGTGGGCATGGCTTTCTCCTGAGACTTCTGGGAAATCTCACAATACTTCCCTCATGAAGATGAGAAGCTATCTCCCCCAATTGTTGGGAGTTATCTCACAGACAATGAATCAGGGAAAAGACAAGATGCAGCCTCTGAGAAGTTGGAGGAACTGGCAGAGAGACCACATGGCTTTGCCCTGATGGAGCCAGATCTCTGAAGCTGGAGTGGCATGCTGTTGATGGACCCCAAACCCTGGAAGAGAGGAGCCATGGGGAGACCCCTGTCAGTGCTGGGATTCTGCACCCACTGACTTGTGACTTCGTGAGTCGGAAGGAGACTTTATAGACTGATTTCGGGCATGTGGGTTAATATCAGACTTATGACTTTGAACTGGACTAGGCTGGGATCCCTTCTCACATTCCTTTTGTGATGTCACATTCCTTTTGTATATAAACCCTTTCCTTATATCGATATGTGTGTCCTTGAATTTGTTCCTCTAGTCTACCTGGACTAACACATTCATTAATCACTTGCTCAATGAGTTTCCTTTTGAAAACTGAATTTGTTGTGCCAGAGAAAGTTTGAGCCCATTTTTGAAGCCACCATATCAGTGTATCTTGACAAGGGTCTACCTCTTTTAATTTGTCCTTCGATTTTACCAAGCATATTGTCCATATCCAGGTCTCTCTTGATAACATGTCCAAAGGATTTAAGATGAAGTCTCAGCATCCTGGCTTCTAGGGAACATGCCAAGATGGATTTGTTTGTTCTTGTGGCAGCTGGGATGCTGTCAGTATTCTGCCAGCAAATGTAATTCACGCATTTCAATTCTTGTTCAGCCTTCCTTATGCAATGTCCAGCATTCCCGTGCTGGAGGTGATTAAAAATATCATGGCTTGGGTCAGGGAAACCTTAGTCCTCAAAGTAACATCCTTGCTTTTTTATAAGCTGTAGTGATAGGCATTATCTTGTTGTTCTGATTTCAGGGTTTGTATTGGGACGCTAAGGGCCACATGGTTGGTTAAGTAAGTGGAGTTCTTGTCTTTCTGTTTCTTCAATTTACTCTTCTTGCCTCCCAAGAGGGAAAAACAGCAACTGCAGTTGAAACGGCTAGTCACTAGCTTTTAAGATTCCAGTCACTGATCAACAACGATGGTGTTGAACATTGTTTTTATAAACGATGTCATGTCTGCTCCAATAATCCCTCTGCCAGGTATGTATCTTAAAAACCATGAACCATAACATGACAAGTACATGCACACCCATTTTCATAACAGCACCATTCACAGGAGCAAGGAAATGAAAGAAACTAAAAGATCATCAGTAAAAGAATGGACAGTAAAATGCTGGTGCAAACAATGAAATCCTAGCCATACCTAAAAAACAAAGCAAAACAATGAAGAAATCAGAAAACACCTCAAGACATGGAAGGACCAGAAAATAGAATGTTGAGTGAAGTAGTAAATTCCCCAAACTCAAATGTTATATGAGTCCACTGTTGTGAGGGAAAGAAAAACTGAGATAAATACTTTCATACATCAGAAATAATTTCAATGTCAGAAATAGACGTTGGTGTGTTCTAAAGGGAGGCCAAGGGGTACAGAATAAAGTAATAGCCTACATCAGGAATCGGCAAACTTTTAAGACAGAAGAGTCAATCCTGTTCTGCATAACAATTTAAAAACTATTTGAGAGCCATGAATGTATGTTGACAAACAATTGACATCGCCGTGATATGAGGAATATCCTTTAAAATTTTTATACTTTATTTCAGAGCCACATGCACATACTGAAATAACCTCATATGGCCCAAGAACAACAGTTTCCTGACCTCATGGAAAGATGATTGAAATGTGTTGACCTCAGAAAGTGGAAGATTGACAAGAGGGAGAAGAAAAATCAAGGAGCAGGCCAGCCAGAGATTAATGAATAAATGGCCGATTGACTGATTGAATGAATAAACAAACAATATCAATTGATCTTGGTGTCCCAAGGCAGTGACTTCATTTTGCTTATTTTGAATCCACCTATCAATGACATGGTCCCGGATATGCACTCCTCTAAAGACTACAGCTCAGAAAATTCCACAGGACAATTGTGGGGTCATTGGAAATTGAACCAGACCTGACTGCATTTGGCAACAACAGAAATATAATTTAAATGCCCAAAGAAAAAGAGAAAGATGGATAGACAGAACAAATATATATAACATATGCAAAACTTTCTAAAAGTGAATGAAAGTAATAAATCCATAGATTGAATTTTTATCCACAATAAATCCTCCACAGTTCAATAAATCTCACACAACATTTAAAGAGAACTCTACCAAGGCACATAAAAATAAAATCACTTAAAAAATATGATCTGCAGCCAATGAAGGCAACCGTCCTCCTCCTTGTGGGGGCCGGCGTGCACTGGCTGCAAACAGCAAGCCTCCTGGGTAGTGTACACAGTCTCTTGTCCTGTAGAGGCTGCCCTAAGGGACCTTGGAGAAAAACAAATATAAAATAAAATAAATATGAACAGGAAAGTTTTTAAAAACTCCAAGAATGGATGGAGCCAACTCAAAGGATGTACACATAACCTCCTATGTGGAGGACAGACATCAGAGGAGTGGGCGGAGGGAGATGTCGAGCAGTGTAAAATATGACAGAACAATAATAATTTATAAAGTATTGAGGGTTGGTGGGAGTGGGGAGCAGAGACAGAGGGGAAAGGATGAGAAGCTGATATCAAAGGCTCAAGTGGAAAAGCGGATATTTGGAGAATAATGGCAGCAGCCATATGAAGGTGCATGGCACAGTATATGTATTTATGTATTGTGAAAATGATGTGTGAGCCCCCAATAAAATGATTTTATTTTAAAAACTCCAAGAATGGACACATACAACTTAAAGCAAAAAAACCCAAGATTTAATGTTAGAAAAAAAAACACAATCAATCAAGATTTTTACAGTGGATGAAAATATTTTTCCCCAAAGAAAGTAATATAGAGGTCTTTCTGGATGTAAAAAATCTGAACAGTACACCTGCATACACACATCCACACCGAGAATTTTATGATGATGAATTTTATATGTCAACCTGACTAGGTTATGGCACTCTGTTTGGTGAAATACAAGGTTAATGCTGCTGTTACTATATTAAAAGTTATAGTTAGATTATTAGCATTTTAAATCAAGCAACTATCATTGAGTCTATTCAAACTCACAGAGATGCCATGTGCATCACAGTCGAACTGTGCTCCCTAAAGCTGGCTTGCTTCTTTTCTCTCTCCCTTCTTTCTCTCCATCAGGCAGGGGAACTTTAAAAAGCAGAAGTATATTCTTTTATAATTCTAGAGGCCAGAAATCTAACATAAAGTTGTTGGCAGGACCATGTTCATTCTGTAGAATATTTTTCCTTCCCTTTTCCTGCCTTTTCTTAGTTTTTGTAATTTCTGTAATCCATGGCATTCCATTTTTTGTAAATGCCTTTCTCTCTGCTTCTGTATTCTCATGGCTGTCTCTTTCCCCATATGTGTCTCTTCTCTTTTTACAAGGACATTGCTCATATTGGATTAGAACTCACCCTACTCCAGGATGACTTCATCTTAACTGACCTATCCTAAACTCTACTTTTGAACAAGGTCTCATTCATAGGTGCCGTGATTAGGACTACAGCATATCTTTGGGGGCAGGGGATGGAATTTCATTCTTAATGGACCCTTTTGAAGCTGGAATGGGGAGGAGTTGACTTATGAAAACATGAAAAACTATATGGAGTCTGGGGTGTGAGGCAAGCCCCATGTTGATGTTTTAGTTCTTCCTACAAGTATCAGGGAGGCATTGAAGAAAGGGTGCAAACAAGGGATTGAAATAATTAAATGTATACTTGAGAAAGATAAACCTAGCAGTGGTGAGAAGGAAGAATTAATGGAAGACATAAGTATCTGGATTATTTTGCAATTGTCTAGATGCTAAAGATGATGATGTGAACTAAGGCAGTGATACTAGAGGTAGGAAATAAAGAGCAAAAGACAAAGATATGAATTTAAGAGACTTTTTTGAACATTACAAGGAAATTCATAATAAAAAGCTCTCCATTCGCTGGTCACACATACAAGTTGTTTCATGATATTGGCTGGGATCTTCCACAGGGTTGAATATATTATTTTAAAATGCCAGACCTTTATTCTGAGGTGGGTCTAGGCACACACAAATCTTTCAGCTAGCAGCTGAGATCATCAAATATTTTCACCATCTAAGGGTACTACGTTTTCCCATACAGCATTTAATTAACACTTTTAACAGAAAGAGGTCAAGGTGTAAGGTTTAGGACCCTGGATCAAAAGTACGTTAAAAATTCTATAAATTTCCAAGGTGCACCTTTGAGAGTGAAGGTGCTTGCACTTCAATTTCCATGTTGGCCTTTTCATGTGGTGTGAGATATTAATGTGGGCACACAGGATTACACAGGCTCTGACTTGGCATGGAAGATGGAAATCAAGGAGAATTATACTATCTATATCAATTCTAACATGGTAAGATGTTAACATGCATTCCCTCCCTGGCTAAGGGTATATCAGTCACCACTTCAGGTAAATTGAAGGACATACACTATAGAGATGACTGCTCATAAATAATGCATCACTTATCCCTCTAGAAAAATTGCAGAGTAAACAAATTAAGCCTCCGTTTAGAGATAACTCCACAGCCATCTGCAGACTCCATAATCAAGTGGTGGTATTTCGTTAAGCATTACAAAGTCTCATATGACTACTCAAAAGGTACACATTGCTGTATTTTCAGGAAGGAGTCATATTAATGACTGTCTTCCAAAACAGCAGTTCATTCATAGTGTAGCACATGGAGTACAGGAAAGATGTTGCTGTACTCAAATGTTAACACTGCATTGACAGAGACACCATCATGGTCACGCACAAGACAGTCTGAGAGCAACTATTGCAGCCAGTCCTCTTATCCAAAATTACTCTCCAGGTGGAATTAATCCATCCAACATAATGACTAAGTAAGAATTACAAAAAATGGGCTGAAAATGCAACTGGATGTATTGACAATTGCATTTCATGGAAATTGCAGAAGCTAGGACCATCCAATGCGATTTCCAACAGACATATCAGTAAGGTTAGGAACATGGTAATCAATTTTTAGTCATAGGTATCTAGCATGGAATGGCATATCCAGTAATGATCTGAACATAATTGCAGCCACCACTAGAGCCACATTCTATCTTTTCTTCCTCACGAGAAAGAGGAATAAGGCCAGTTTAAAAAAAAAAAAGAATCTAAGATTACACTTGTTCACTTGAACATCCTAGAAGAGAGAAACCCCTTTGTCAAGCGCCAGTTATTGTTCTATATCTACTGCCTCAAAATCAGAATGTATCTTTCCAATTATTTATTACAAATAACTTCACACATTCTCTACTCCACCCCCAACCATTCCCATACCTAGCATCTAGAAGAATCAGGTGCAAGAACAAGGGTATTTTTATATCCAAGTTTCAAAGGCCAATTTTGGCCCTAAGTGTGGTCCTTCTAAGGCAGCAGAAAGAATCAGCCAAGCAGTAATTATGTTTAACCATCAATTATGTCGATCAATCAGGAAAAATCCAGATGGATGAACTAGAATTAAGTCAGAATCTACTAGACCACCTTTTGGTCCAGCTGCACCTGGAAAATATAGAAATTAGGCCTAACAAGGGTTTCAATTAGGGGAAGCAAAGAGGACTGTCGCCGAGAAAAATCCCAAAATTTCTTTAGAGAAACCTCTAATCTTTTGTCCTGATTATCACCCCCCCCCAAAAAAAAACAGAAAAGAGCCAATCATCTGTTTCTAAAATCTTTCATATTCAGCAACCAAACTGCCTTACAAAGTAAATACTCATTGGTTGTTGTTAGATGCTGTGTTAGCCTGAGTTGGCTAGAGAAACAGCTCCAGAGATGTCCCTATGTGTATATGAAAGAACTTTGTTTTTTTTTTAAAAGTAATATTATATTAAGCATAAATCCCACACCAGTCCAGATCAAGTCCAATATTTTGATGTTAGCCCATATATCTGTTAATAGTCTATAAATTTCTCTTTAGACTCATGCAACCCATGCAATGGTGCCAAACACAGGAAGATTATAGGCCAGTGGGTGGAAAGCCTTGTGGATCCAGTGGTAGTGGAAGAATCTCTGTACTGGTGTGGCTCTTCTCATGGCTGCTCCAACTCCAGGGCTCTGGTTCTATCAACATACCTCCAGATGCTGTGTCATCAGGGATACGAAGCAGAAAGCATGTGGGTCTGACTTCCAATAAGCTATTTCTCTCCGTAGCACCTCTACATGAGGTCATGGAATGGCGACCTAATGGAGCAACTAAACTCCACCCCTTCATTCTTAGCAGTCTTCAGTTGACATCTGATTATGTAACTACCACAGATGCCTTTGAGTTGGTTCTAACCCAGAGCTATTCTATGTGCAACAGGAAGAAAACGCCACCCTATCTTGCACCATTCTCACATGTTCTTAAATGTGAGTCTGTTGTTGGAGCTACTGTGTCAATCCATCTGCAGAGGGTCTTCCACTTTTTCCACTGTTCCTCTGTTTTACCAAGCATAATGTCCCTTTGCAGGAATTGCTCTTTTCTGATGACATATCTAAAGTACATGGGACTAAGTCTCCCCATCCTTGCACTGGGGGGACATTTGGGCTGTACATCTTCCAATGCGGATTTCTTTGTTCTTTTGGCAGTCAATGTTTCTTTCAATGGTCTTTTCTAGCACCACCATTCAAATGCAGCAGTCCTTCGTCAGTCTTCCTTACTCAGTGTCCAACTTTCACATGCATACGGGACCAGAGACCAGGCTGTGCCTGGGTTCAGCGCCATCTGAGTTCTCAAAGTAACATCTTTGCTCTGCAATAACGCTAAAAAGAACTTGGGCAGCAAATGTAGCCAATTCAATACATCTTTTAATCTCTTGACTACTGCTTGGGTACCTAAGCAAGAGGAAAGCCTTGAGAACTTCCATCCTTTCGCCATTCTCATGATGCTAGCTTGTGGTCTAGTCGTGAGGATTTGGATCGATTTACATTGACTTTTAGTGCACACTAAAGGCTGCAACCCTTGATCTTCATCAGTAAGTGCCTGAAGTCCTCCTTAGTTTCAGGCAGAAATATATTGTTACCTGCGTATCGCAAGTTGCTCATAAGCCTTCCTCTAATCCTGCTGCTGCCTTCTTCTTCATGTAATCCAGCTTCTCTGATTATTAGCTTAGCCAATGGATTGAGTAAATATAGTGAGAGAATGCAACCTTCTTGAATACCTTTCTGGACTATAAACTACGCAGTGTTCCACTGTCCAGCTTATAGAACCGCTTCTTAATCTAGGTACAGATTTCTCGTGAGCACAATGAAATGTCCTGAAATTCTTATTCTTTCCAAGCTGACTTTAGTTTTTAATCTTTATTTTCAATTCACACGGTGAACTGCCTCAGCATATTCAATAAAACACAAGCGAACACTTTTTCGATAGTCGCTGCTTTCAAACAAGATCCATCTGACGCCGGCAATTATATCCTTTCATTCCATTTTCTCTTCTGAATTCAGCCTGAATCTCTGCCTTCCTCTCTCCCCTTACCCTCCCTCAATACACTGTGGCAACCATTTTCAGATGCTTTTCAGTAAAATGTTACTGGCTTGTGATATTAATGATATTTTCCTATAATTTGCGCATTCCGTTTAGTCACTTCTCGTTGGAATGAACACAAATACAGATCTTTTTCAGTCAGTTGGCAAAGTAGCTGTCTGCAAAACTTCCTGACATAGACAAGTGAATGCATCCAATGCCTCATCAGCTCGTTGACACATTTCGGTTGGTATTCTGTCAATTCCTGCAGCCTTGCTTTTGGCTAATGCCTTCAGTAAAGTTCAGACTTCTTCCTTTAGTATCATTTGTTTATAGGATAATCTAAGTTTATTAGTGGGCTAACTTGTCTTCAACCATTCACTTATAAAGACATCTTTTTTGGACTGAAAACATGGATGTATGCAATGGGACCATAGTAACAATTTTTTTTAATTTATCTTGACTGCCCTTAACAACAACAGCAATGTAATTTAAGTGCCCAAAGGAAAAAAGAAAGCTGGAGAGAGAGAAAAGACATAGGTAAGGATACAAAACTTTCTAGAAGTGAATGAAAGTAATAATTTTTACCCACAATAAATCCTCCAAATACATTTCACACACTCAAAACTTAAAGAAAACTCTACCATAGTACATAAAAATCAAACCACTTAAAAATAAATATGAACAGAGAAGCTTTAAAAAAGCACCAACAATAAAGATACATAACTTAAAGAAAAAAAATTAAATGTCAGAAAAAAATGCAAACTACCAATCAAATAAAGATCAATGGCTGTTCTATTTTTAAAATTATAAAAAAAATGCTGGGCATAGTAGCATAGTGGTTGTGTGCGGGACTGCAGCCCACTGGGTTGGTGGTTCAAATCCAGTAGCAGCTCTCCAGGAGCAAGGATGGGCCTCCCACTCCCACCAGAGGGCAGAGATCCCCTCTCCCCCCAAAAAATATAAAAAGTAAGCCAAAAGACAGAAGTAGAACATCCTTAAAATACTGTTGGGAGAAAATAAACAAAAAGAACAATCAAGTTTTCTATAGTGGATGAAAATATTTTCCCTTAAAGAAAGTAAAATAAAGGCCTTACAGATATAAAAAATCTAAACCATATATCTGCAAACATATATCCACAATGATAATTTTATGATGGTCAATTTTTTATGCCAACCCGGCTAGGTTATGGCACCCTGTTTGGTGAAATACAAGTTTTGCTTTGACAGTACTAAAAGTTCTAGTTAAATTATTAACATTTTAACTCAAGCAATAATTTGTCTTACATATTCAGAGGTAGAATCTACAGAAACACACCATTTAATTGAGCCAGTGGTGAAAGTTCTGTGAGGATACATTCACTTCCTATTGTTTTTGTGGAACTTGTCCATATTCCATTACTTGGATTTAGCTTTCTTCTGAAGTGAGACAAGATAAAATGGTGACTCAGTTGCCTTTCTCCAACAAACCCAATAGAGTTGATCCCCTCTTTTTTTTTCCAAATTCTGGAAGCATATTCAGATAGGTTCATAGAGTCTTTGAAACCTTTGAGAATGGATAGATGTCATATAATTTTTAATCACCTTTATCATTAACGTAACTAAGGTTGGAATAAATAAGAAGTTGGGATGCAAGAGGACAGGGCAACTCTTCACAATTAAGCAGTATGTCCTTATGACTGACACCATCTATCTCAGCTTTGGTGAACTTTTGACGAAGGACCCATAGCCCTGTGCTTTCTGCCTGGGACTACAAATTTGTTTCTTTTGGTTAATATGACCTTGCTTTACACACAAATAGCTTATCTTAACTAGTTCACTTTAACTCAAGACTTTTACTGTGATCTTGTCACAAAAGCAGCTCCTAAGTTTTCACAGTTTTCGTAAGGCTGTCTGGCTGTAAAATTTCAAATGTAGACTGCATATAATTGATATATGTATTGATCATAATAAAGGCTGGATGAGCCCCCAATAAAATGATTTTAAATAAAGATTTTAAAAATTTTCATCTGGCTACTTTTGAAAGGGTTAACACATTCTCCGGTGGTTTAATCTCTTCTGTTTTATAAACCCAATCCAGTGCAATAAAAGCTTACATTCTAGTCCAATGGCTCATTTGTAATTTCCCTTAAGAGCTTTTCTTTCTCAGAGAAATTGCTCTGAGAAGACTAAAGCTTTCTAGATCAGCCACAGTGTAATTAAAAAAAAAGATATTGATAATGTTTATATCATTCTATATAAATCTACATTTGGCAAGATGGACTTTAGGAGAATGCACTACCACACAGCTCACCTTTTGCCTCTTTTTTCTGACAAGCCTTAAAGGCCTATACCACTTTTCCCAGGTGAAGCACGAAAAGTTCTAATGAATCACTAGGCTTCACATCTGAAAGCAGACACACATAGCAGACTGCACATCTGGTGTGTTGTCTAAAGGGTACGAAATATCTGTCCAACACAGATGAATCGTTGCACTAATTGTCACAATATGGTAGTTTGGAGGCTGACACTCAGATTGGTATAGAATTTCAATCTGATGAGAAGTGCTGGCAATTGCCTGGACACCATTTGGCCTATAATCAACTTCCCTGATTCCACCTCATTACAAGGCAGTGAAGCAGAGGGTCACTTATTGCACAATTGATCATAAATGCTGATCAATGTAACTGCTACTTATTCCTATGAATTTTTTTCAAATATCACTCTCAGCTTGCTTAGCCTCATCGTTTTTTCTATCAATGTTCAATCTGTATCAAAAGAACTGTAAAAACTTCTGAGTCGGTGTTGCTTCCCTCTAGTAGAAAACAAAGGGACTTTATTATGCACCACATAGCTAGTAACTAAAATATCAGCCGGATTTTTATGCAAGTTCCTTGAGACTCCATTCCCATAAGCTAGGGGACATCTGCATATATAATAGGTTTTTTATCGGAGAGAAAATTTCTCTTTTTAAATGCTCAGTAACATACCTCCAGGGTGCCTGGGAGACCCAAGCAGTTTGGGTTTGACAGCTGGCCAAAGGTTGATGAGTTGAACCTAGGACAGAATTACAATAAGTGGTCTTGACAACTGCTTCCATAGAGTCAGGTGGAGAATGCATTCTGGGGCAGTGTTGCTCATCATAAGCAGTAATGAGTCAGGGGCAAACCTGACAGCAGCTCACAAAAAACACGATTCCAGGAAACGTCACCTCTAGCTGCCAAGGCATACAAAATGCAAACTGTATGGGAGAAAGAAAGAAAAATTGCTTCCCAACACCCAAATCTGACATCGTTCATCTGACCCAAAGTGGATGTGTTAGTCTGGGTAGACTAGAGGAACAAATTTCATAGACACGCATATAGGTAAAAGGAAAAGGTTTATATACAAAAGGAATGTGACACTAAGAAGGCATCCCAATCCAGTCCAGTTCAAAGTCATAAGTCCGACATTAACCCATATGCCCTACATTAGTCTACAAAGTCTCCTTCCGACTCACGAAGTCACAGGTCAGTGGGTGCAGAATTCCAGCGCTAGCAGTGGTCTCCCCACGGCTCAGGGTCCATCAACAGCAGAAGTAACTCATCGCTGGCAGAGGTCTCCAGGTGGCTGCTCCAGCTTCAGAGGTCTGGCTCCATCAGGGCAAAGCCGTGTGGCCTCTCCACCGGATCCTCCAGTTTCTCAGATGCTGCCATCTGGTCTTTCCCGTGACTCATTGCCTCTGAGACTCACTCCCAACAACCAGGGAGATAGCTTCTCATCTTCACGAGAGAAATATCACGAGATTTCCCAGACGTATCAGGAGAAAACCATGCCCACACAAAGGTCTCATTGGCTACTCAATGGATATCTCCAGATTAACAGGCTAGACTCCACCCCTACATTTCAATCAAAAAATTAACATAAGCACATGACAGCCACAGTGGACTTTTCTGAAGTGGATGTATTCGTATGTCTTCTCAGATAGAGAAACCATCATAGACAAAAATGTTACATCTGCTTTCAGTCATCAACAGTGTACCAAAGAACTGTGCAGTGTAATGCTGCTGCTGTTGCTGTAAAGTGTTCTAATGGCAACAAATGTTATCATTGGATAAAATAAATTGAAATATATCAGTATGCCTCAGGCAGAGGGGAGAGAAGAAATGTGTGAGTCAAATTAGTGAGTATGAAATAGATGTTATAATGAAGCTAAATATTTCAGAAACTATTGAACTTAAACCAAGATACTGATCTGTAAACAAACTCTAGCCAACATCAAAGGAAAACATATATTTGTTCATTATTCCTTTGAAAGAAAATAACATTTTTCTTTCTCTTTATTGCAATGACACCTGACCTGAATTTGTGTTGAGGCAGCATGGTTTACCAAACTGTTCAGCAGCTCGATTATAACTTGAGTTTTATGCTACTTTAAAATTTTAAAAAATCTTTTGAAATGCGATACCAAAATTATCTGTAGTCTTTAACTCAAGATTATTTTTTAAACACATAGGAATGCATGCTCATACTTACTACAGCCACTCTTCATTTATTTGACCTGTTTATCTTCCAAAGGTAGAGTCAACATAATGCAAAAATTACAATTATTCTAAAATTGGCACTATGTGTAAATGGAGGATGACCACATCAAGTCATAAAAAGGAGGATGACAGCATCATTTCATGACTGCCAAATTACATCATTACATATCTGCCAAACCACCGAGAATCATGCTCTAACATAACTGAGCTATAACTTGACCCAACAAAGCCAGTGTCTCTTGCCTCACATTATACTGACAGTAGCTACAGATGTATGTCATAATGCACAAAATTGTTAGATTAAAGTTTTTTATTGTTATCATAAACGTCAGATAATGAGACAGCCAGATAAGTGGGAATGGGTGCTTAGAAGCTCTTGATATGATTAGCAACACTGAAATATCGTTTTTAAACTGTTGCCGTTTAGCCCATTCAGCTTTATAGAGACTCTGTGGGACAAAGTAGAATCACTGCATGCCTTTAATCTTTATAGAAGGTGACGGTCACATCTTTGTTTCTTGGACAGGCTAGTAGTTTAAAACGGCTAACACATGGGTTCGTAGCCAAGAGCTTAACCAATACACCGCCAGCAAATTTTTAATAATTAGGGGAAAAGCCCTAAAGCTTTTGTCCCTTCCCTAAAACTGTATCTCTCAAGATTGAAAAGAGCCTCCTTGTTTCCGATTCTAATGCAGATCCTCTTATGCGTCACCATCAGAAACATCAGCACAGCTGGTTACTTCCGGTGTTTAACTTCAGAGATGGCTAGCTCTTCCGGTTCCCTTCTTATAGAATTAATCGCTTTGTACACTCTCCTTTGCCCTTTCTCCTCATCTCCCCAGATCGAAATGCTAACGTGTCTCAGGCTTCAGGCGCGAACCTCTTCAATGTTTTCCCTCTGTTCTCAGAGATCTCACTCCTCTTCACGCCTTTCAGATCAGGTATATATCACCAAGCACTTCTTCAAATCTGGATTTATCTTTTAGATGCCAGAACTTTATATGCAACTGTATACTTGACCCCTCTGCTTAAATAAATATTACCTTCTACTTGGACATCTAATGTCGCTTTATGCTATCAAGTTGATGCTGACTCAAAGAGACGGTATAGAAGGCAAGTGTCCGACAGGAGCTCCAGGATGTCCGTGTCTACAGGAGTGAAGGGTCACACCTGTTCTCCTGCAGAGCCACTTGTAGGTGCAAGCCTCCAACTGTGGGATTAGCAGCTGGATGTGTAAATCATGACCCATCAGGCATTTCAGACTTAACATAGCCTAAATTAAAATCTTACTTTTCCCTTTAAAAACTGATTCCTCACCTAAATTTATCCTCAACTTCAAAATTACTCTTTCTATTTTACCTTCTGTCATAATATTTAAGGTCATTTTTGACCCATCTCTTTCTTGGCTACCCATCTAATTCATTGAGAAATCCTACCCATAGAATTAATCTAGGGCTGAGCCCCCTTGGCGTAAGTGGTTGAGTGGCGGTTCAAATCCAGTGGTGGCTCTCAGGAGCAGTGCTGGGTAGTGCCCAAGACCACCAGAGGCAGTGATGCCCCCCCCCAAAAAAAAAAACAAACACAAAAAAAGAATTAATCTATATAAACACTTGGCCCAATAGTCAAATGGTATCTTCATTCCATTCTTCTCTCTCTCATCTGGAGCATAAACTATACTTTTTAAGTGATAACATTAACCAGCTCTTGCCTCCCATGTTTTCCCCCCTCATCTATTATTAAATATAAAACTCTTAAAATTATATCACATGTTTTACACAACTTAACCATGACTTGTGTGATCACCTGGAAGTCTTTCTACACCATGTGAACTAGACCATAAAGATTGAGTTGAAATTTCACAATTAAAATACAGAGCCCGTGGAAATGAAATGCTGTTTAAATACATGTTTTTGCTAATAAAGAAGATTTTGAGTGGATTCCCAACAAAGGTGAAGGAAATCAGCACTACAGTTCTCTGGGGAAAGGGAGTCCTTGCTAAACATAAAGGTAAAAACCTGGTGAAAGACCCTCAGATAGCACCATGCTGCACTTGACCTAATGAAATTTACCAAATGGTTTACTTATTTGGGTGACACTAGGAACTGACAAGAGGACACACATTAGGAAAACATCTTTGTGATAACAAATGTTTACTGAGTAATTCTAATCCCCCAAACAGAACTTAAACTCAGGAGTTATAGTTAGCAATGCCAAAATGATGACTACCTTACAAACTATATGGTATTATAGGGAAGACAGACTGACCGCCAAACTGACTGGCAAAGGCAGACTGACTGCCAGGTCAAACTGACCACTATCCATGGACTCTGAATCATACTGACCCCGAGTGCATTGCAAAATGTCTACATTGTTGCTTGACTATACTCTTTATGAAAATAAATTTCTAGTATTGTCTCCCATGGCACTATTAGGGGAGTCAAAACTCCCAACCTCTACGTTAGTAGATGAGCACTTCAACACTTATGCCAACAGTGACATTTACTGCACCACAGTGTCCGGAGACAATTCTGAGGTGGTTGAATGACAAAAAGAGAGGACTTTAATATGAGCCTGGAGAACAGGTAACTGCTACATCACATTATATGAGTTGACATTTATATCGAATTGTGATGATAGTGTTTCACAATTTCTCAAAGGCAAGTGTTTTTCAACAGCAACGCTATTGAGAAGGGTTTCAAATCAAATATACAATGAATAGGCAAGGTACTAATTGTGCAGGAATTATTATAGTCAACCATCTCCTCCATCTCTAAAAAACAGAAAAAGAAAAAGTTAGCAAGGTACTGATTTCATCTTCATGATTGAAAGAGCTATTGAAAGACTTCAGATGAAGAAATATATAGGGTGTCTGTTGCATAGTGATATTCAATACTGATATAATATCCGGTGTCTCTAGAGAGACTTGACTTTTCTTTAAAATCTCCATAGAAAATATTGAAAAGAGAATTCTCACCAATTGTCCACATTATCTTAGGAAATCAATATTTGCATAACATTCCATTTCTTTGTGATGTAATGGGACAAAATCCAAACAATAGATTTTGATGTATCCATTTGTACAATCTTCCACACTGTATCCTTTCCTCTTATATCAGAATCAACAGGAAAGGTTACACTATCTATTTGGAAATTTCTTGAGAGATTGGAGTGGAAGGAAGTCTAGGGAAATTTGAGTGGTAGGAGTTCAATGTTGTGAAAGGGACCCTTGAGATTTAATAATGATCCTTTAGTAGGACTGCCCTCATGACGTCTGTCCTCAAAAATACAAATAGCAAGACAACAAGTTCAAATTTATAGAAATATATGAGGTAATGATCTTCGAAGCTAAATCTTCATATTGTGAAATTCCACTATGAGTAATGGGCAGCACTGTCATCATATGGTCACATTTACCAAGGTAGAAACGTCATCGTGATGCATTGCTGGCAGTGTAGCATGCAGTACAATGACCTCCATCTCCTGAGAATAAAAAACTATGACACGAGGCAGCTCCCAAACCCAACTTCCTGCCATTGAGTTGGCTCTGCCTCAGGGAGACGCTTGAGGACAGACTAGACTGTCCCCATTGAGTTCCCAACGCTATTAATCTGCAGAATCGACATTCTTACCTCAGCAGAGCCCACAAGGTAACTGATTAGAAGCAGGCACTCACCTGTTAGTTCATGCTTTAATCACTGTGCCACCAGGAAGCTCCATGACTTAGAAACAAAGAACAGGAGACAATGTGGCTTCTGGCCACAGAGCAACCATTGGTTGATGGAAGCTAATTGCAAGTGTTCCCCTCAGTTACACACAGGGTTGCCACTAGCCCCAGATGACATGATGGCACCAGCAGCAACAGGAATAAGTGCCTCGAAGGATCCTCCATTTGGGGCCAAGATAAAGCACTTTTTGTCCCTCTTGAGCACATATTATATGGCAGAAAATTGATTTTCAAAAAAGATCAACCCAGAGTACTGAAAGAAGAGAAATGAACAGGGATGTGTCAATAGATAAGGTAGATTAACTAGTTTCCGGAATTAGGAAAGAAAACAAAAACATGCAATAGAAACCATTGTGTAGAGGAATATATGCATACATATCTCTTGCTACCATTTTGGAGTTGACCATTTTTAATAGTTTTTGTCACTGGTGTACTGAATTTGATATTGAAGGCTTTTCATATAGCTAGATATATTTTGTATTTTCTTGCTATATGATATTTTTTACAATATTAAAAAGTCCTCTACTCTTAAGGAGATATGAGAGATCTCTAGGCTGCAATCATACTTGAATGTGAATGCTTATTTGACAAAACATAGAACTGTAGATGAAATGACATACTATCACTTTCATTTTTTTGCCATTTGTGTGTGTGTTTCAGGCTTAGGATTGTCTCTGTGAAACTCATAAACTGCACCATGATCTCTTTGTGTGCTTTGTCATCAACACTGCTGGACACTTTTAATCTAAAACCATGCTTTTGGTTTGTTTGTGTTTGTTTGTTTTTCAAATCTAGGAAATTTTTGTCTATGTTCTTTTGTCATTTTGCTTCTTTATTTTGGTTTTTGTTTGTTTTACTGTAGCATGTCTCAGATAAGCATGAAAGATCCTGAACTTATCTCCGTATTTTAAAATTCTTCTTCAAGCATTTCATGTCTTCTTCAGGGGTAGCTAAGGGGCTTCCTCACCTTCTTGTCACTAATTCAGCTTTCCCCTGTGCTTATTTTCCTGTTCTATAATCCACCTCTTGGTGAAAGTCTTTAAGTGGAAGTAATTATATTTCAAATTTCAGTAATTTTTCAGCATCTCTATGTTGGCTGTATTTTTGGTTTTATGCTTATAATAACTTTTAATTTTTAATGATATTAATTATATTTATTTAATATCTCCTATTTCCTTATTAACTGAGGTTTTTCCTCTTTGTCACCTCCAAGGAGTTTCAGTTTTCTGGTCCTTTCATTCAGAAAGAAAAAAGAAAGACCCATTTGAGAAAAACTTGGTTCTCTAGTGATGCACACATTCTGAAAGTCTCCCTGCCAGAACCCTTTTTTCCTCTCCTCTCTGGGCAGATGCATTCTAAGAAAGAGACATTGGATTTTTGGTTTTCTCCATCTTTACTTACCTTCACCGGTACTTTCCTCCTGATTATTCCAAATTCCTATTGAGAAAACATTCCATCTTTCTTGTCCTTTTCTATTATGGCTTCTTAGATATATTGGATCTCACGCACCATCAATCAATTAATGTCAACATATTATCATGAAGAAAATCTGCATTATTTTTATCTATATTCCTAGCAACACCTCTGAGTTGCCAATTCATGCTACCTTTTTATCATAATCCAAAGATATAAATTTATATTTTATTGAGATCTTTAAGGAAAAACTCAAGTTTATATATTCATTCCTTTTTTCTTTAGTAACTATGCATTAAGTCCCTATTCCAGGTGCTCGGTTTAAAGAAGAGAACAAGAAACATGCAGACTGTCTACGTAATCTTAGATTCTAATCTGTATTACTGCTTTTTGAAGTAGCCAAATAACATCCACCCAAATATAGCCACTTCAAACTGTTAACAATATACTGTTTGTGGGTTGAGTTACTTTAACATACATATAATAAACATTTGGTTTTTAAATACAATTAAAATTATGACAGGAAAATAGTTGCCAGACTATAGGGATAATTGAATAAACAGGATGAAAAATTGTGAAACTTCAGCAACTTCTTCATCGCACTTGCCTATACACTCATTTTGTCTGCAGTGATGATATGGGAAGGTGGGCATCACAGAATGATGGATTGTTAGGACAAACTCTTCTTGTGTTAAGGTGTTACTTGAGTACTTGAGGCCCAATGTACATTGGCAGCCTTAATTTTTTCTTTCTTTTTTTAGGGGGTGGCATCACTGCCTTCTGGTGGGACTGGGAGGTCCAGCCTTGCTCCTGGAGAGCTGCTGATGGATTTGAACTGCCAGGCCAGTAAGCCACAGTCCTGCACTCAACCACTATGCCAGCGGGGCTCAGCCCCAGCTTTAATTCTTAACATAGAGATATAAGTACATAGTTTTATTTCCTCTCATTATATATGTATTTACATATGTGCATGCTCATATTTAGGCCTCTGTAAATGTCCTTTGCCTCCTGGTTCTCTCCTCTATTTCCTTTTTACTTAGTCTCGTCTTACCATCATGTTCAGTCTTTGTTTGGGTTTAGTAATTCCTCACTACTACTTTGCCCTTGTTTGAACCCCACTAGGCATCCAGCAACCTTCCTTCCATTGATTTTAGTTCACGCGTTCTTCCTTTGTCCCGGGGTTGTTTCCCCACCCAGACCGCCTTTTCCTTTCTCCCACCTCTCCTTCTCCCTATCTCCCCAAAACCATTGGTCTTGTTCTTTTCATCTACACATTATTTATCCCACCTATCTTATCTAAACAGACATGAGGATACATTAATAAGTGCAAAAACTAGGCAAGCTAAATAAAACAAAAAATGACGTCACCCTGAACAAAACAATAACAAAGCATCAGAAAGCAAGAACAAAATAACAATAGCAAAAAGAAAGCCACTGACAAAAATGGAGAAGCCTATAAACAGTTAAAGGTCTGTTTGTTGGCCTTTACCAGTGTTTCCAGTCGCGTCTGATGGGGTGCCACGTTTTGCCTCCCAAGTCTGTTTTTGGTATTCCATGGGGATTTCATCACTCTGCTCCCCCTACTGCTCTGCTGCATGCCCTCAGTGCCTCACCCCATTGTGATGGGGCCAGACCATGCACTATTCCACACCGTGACGCCAATGCTGTCCCCCATGGTGCCATGGTCCAGAAGGAATGCCATGTCCCATGGGGGGGCTGGTCCTACAGTACCCTTGGAGTGTTGTCAAATAAGAGCCTGCCACACAGGAAATCCAGGAGAGATAAGCCTCTCAGGGCCAGCAAGGAGAGTAGAGATACCAGGAGGATTAGAGGAGGGGGATGGGGCAGAGAAAAAGGTGACTAGGATCACTTTAGAACATCCTCCCAGGGGGAAAAATAACAGAAAAGTGGGTGAGGGGCAACAGAGGACAATGCAAGATATGAAAAAATAATCTATAACCTACAGAGTGTTCATGAAGAAAGGCAGGCAGGGAAGGGAGGGGGGGAATGGGGAACAGATATCAGAAGCTCAAGTGGCAAGAGAAGGCTTTCAAAATGATGATGGACGCATAAGTGTGAATGTGCTTGACACATTGGAGCGATGTGTGGATTGTGATAAGAGATGTCAGACCCCCAATAAAATTATTTTTTAATGGATAGATGCTCTCTGGAAGCAGTTTTCTCTCTCTCTCTCTCTCTCTCTCTCTCTCTCTCTCTCTCTCTCTCTCTCTCTTTCTCTTCCTTCACCTTGCTGCTGGCTAACCTGATGAGAGTCCCAGCTCTGGAGATGCAGCCACTGCCAATGGATCCATGGGACTTTGTACCCACCAGCCTGTGATCTTCCTGAATTCTGCATCAGTGCTCATGGTTGCAAGAATCTGTAGCAGGACTTACAGATTATTATCAGACTTATGCACATGAGTTGGGCTAGGCTGGGATGTTTTCCCAATCTATAAATCTTCTTGATATAAAGCCTTTTTTTTTTAACACATTAAGAATAAAAGAACCAGGACTTCAGCAATGCAACTGTGTGTATTTTTTTTTATGTATTATAGTAGAGTGGATAATAAATACATTCTTCCTTGCGTTAGTTTATATTTCCTCTCATAAAGAGAAACACATATTTAATAAACTATCTCATTTAAGTAAATTCAAATACGTATCAGAAAATGTTTTTCAAACTTAAGGGCAAATAGTAAAAGACAAGTTTGAGCTTGTCGGTTGAAATCACCAAGGGGAGCATATCAAGAAAGTCAACCTTGCACCCCAAATGAAATCAAACCAACCTTCAAAATTTCCGTGAGTATTTTACAAGGGAGGTTTTCAATCATCCCACTAACTCATGTGATTAACTAAGAATTGCTTCAGCAAAAATGGAAGCACATTTTAGAAGAGTTCTATTTTGATTGAAGCTTTTTAACCAGACTGTTCATCAGTGCCATTGCATTACGCCACTTTTCCCCACCGAGTGGAATAATATTTTACCCTTAACCTGGTAAGGCAGGAAAAAAGGGAATATAAAAAGAAAAAACAGTAAAGAAGAAGGTTGAAAAGAATGCTGGAAAATGTTTTACCCTCTCTTACAGTTGAGAACATTACCTATTCTCCAGACCATTTGCCCTCCACATTCATAACAAGTTGTAGGCAATTGTCCCTTTGCTTTAGCAACTTCTAAAACACTCGATGGGAAATATAGCAACTTAATTCTTTAAAGGCAGTGCATCTTCATAGCGCTGCCAAGACCTTCCCCAGAGAGGAATTTCTTTTACACCATATGAAGGCTGCATTCTCATTTGACTAGATTAGGCAAGAATTTGCCATCTTCCTGAAGGGAAGAGTTTTGTGAAGCCAGTGGGTGGTACCACTTTTTTTTTCCTCAGAAGAAAACAGTTCTCTCTCTTATAGATGTTTCCAGATTAAAATTAGTAAATAAAAGAACTAAGATATGTGGGGCTGATTGGAAAACTCTACAATTGTTTAGTTGTAAATCTACTCATTGGTTTGGGGTGATTTGTGCTTTTTCAATAGATATGTTCAAATCCTAAACTTCATTATGTGTGACTGTGACTTCATCTGGAATTAGCATCTTGTCAGGTGTAATTAATGGGACCTGATCCAATAGAACAAGTATCTTACTATAGAGAAGAGATAGTAAGTCAGAAGCAGAGATTGGAATTATGCTACACACAAAAAAGATACTTCTGGAAAAAGCAAGATAGTTCCCTTCACTTGACGTTTCAGAGAGAATATAGCCTTTCCTGTACTTGATTGCAGCCTTTAAGACCCACTCTCAAAGAGGAAGAGAATAACTGTCTCTACTGTCTTTATCATTGTTCCTTACAGCAGGGCTAAGAAGCAAATAAGCCATATTAATTTAGCAAATCAAATCAAATAGCTGGCTAAGTTAAAGACCACATTTTATATAATTTATGTAAAAATCAAGTATACCACACTTAATATTTTAAAATATACCTATAAAATTATTTCAACATTATTACCTCTATTTTTGTTATCTTTATTTATATAGTGTAGTTTTGGTTTGAGCCTTTATGATGTAGCCAAAAAGTAATTTTGGCTAAAGGTACTATCACATGTTGCTGTAAAATTTAGTGCATAACTGTTCAAATACTTTTCTTACAAGTAATGTCTTGTAGCTGTTTAACGGGGCATCTTAAGAAAACTCCTTGACATTTAGTTTTAAACTATATGTGCCATGCTCAGAAGTACAAAATATTCTAAATGCTAATAGTTTCTACTATTAAAGAGCAAATCATTCATCTGACTTTGCAATACGACATCTTAATACTGAAAGTAGTAGTTTTTGTACTTCTAATATAGTTTCCATGGGAACAGAACTTTTCACCTATTAGATATCGAAGGACCAGCACTGACTACTAAGCTGCAAGACATTTTGTTCTACCTTTTTTAAAAAAAACCTTTGTTGCAGTGCAGATGAATGTTTGCAGAGCAAATTTGTTTTCATTCAACAATCTATACACAGTTTTGCAGCATGGGTTGCAAATCCCTCAATGTAACACTTTTCTAGCCTCTCCCCTGGGTTCCAATTTCCATCCTTCCATTTTCCTCCTCTTTTCTCCCTTGTGAATTTGACTTCTTCAGGAAATAGGATCTTTTAAAATAGATAATAGACAGGTTTATAAGGTGAATGATAACCCCAAGGAGGAATGTATTTCTTAAGGTTATTATTCATTTTATAAACCAGTCTATTGTTTGGCAGAAAGTTGATCCCTGGGGATGGTTTCAGTTCCAGGCCTGAAGTGCCTTTTGCTCTCTGACCTCACTAAATTCACATACATGTTAAAATCTCTTTTATACATTTAATTCACTTTGTTTTGAGATCTTGATATTTTTCATATTTTCTTGCAACCTATTTAGAATGTTTATAATATATGTACCACATTTCATGTACATACTTATACAAACATCCAAAGAGGAAGCAAGTGATAGAAACAGGCAGTAATGGTTTACTTTCTAAGTCTATTCAGTGCTCTCTAAAAATATGACACATTTAGAAATGTATTAGCATAAAAATGTGAACATAAAAGTTTGGTTCAGCAAACTTGCAGAGTTATTTTTAAAGAGTCAAGATATTTTAGGTACTATTCAATCATCTATGTAAACTTTCAGCATGCCAATTCTAAGAGGCATAGAATGCATCCATACTAAAATAATTAATAAATATATGACCTGGGGGAAACAGGAGAAAAGATCAGTAATGATATACACAAACAGTACACATTGTAAATTATGCATAAGTACACATTTGATATTTTCCTTTAGGAATGTTTTGAAAAATGTTTTAACACGCCCAGTGGTCATTTGGTCATGTAGAAAGAGTTAAGTCAAACCATTTGTGAATTTTTTTTTAATGTAGGGTTTCTAAGTCTTCATGTAATTATCTACAGTCTCCCATCAGTTTCTAGGCCCAAACCAGCAAATATTATCAGTGCTTTACAGATGGAACCACCCTTCCTTTCTGGCTGATTGTACCTGGATGAATAAGCATCCTGCATTGGGAAAAAAGCCCTAAAGTAAGCAAAAACAGTGATGTAACCTCCTTTTTTGTCCTCAACACTAGTACTAAGATCTGAAAATAGTTCCGCAACTATGAAAAGCTAAGCTTTTAAGATTAGACCCTGTTGTAAGATTTGGGCATGAAAAGTGGATATATATGATGAAAAGGATACAAAACTCCATTGTTCAGTATAGCGATTTACAGCTTGTCCAATTCCTTAAAGTAGGGCACAGGGCACATTCAGCAAAGCACAGTTCCAGACTAGGAATAAGAATAAATGTCTTGATTATGAGAACTGCTCAGTGGAGATTAAAGGGCCAAGCGAATCACGAGACTGATTTTTATAAAATTTTACTTTCTTGAAGAGATTTCAAATGCACAATCATTAATTCAGTAAAATGCATCATTTTGCTATACTCCTTATCACTGACCACGACCTTCTCATAGCCAACCGACTTGGTGACTCAAGAGTCAACCATGGCTTCCCCACCCCTCCACTTGACTTTACCTCGATACCTCTGGGCAATCCACAGCTAACTAGCATTGATAGAAACTCACTCATGGGCCCTGATCTAAGCATTGCTGCTCCCAATCAATTTTCATACTAATTGTTTTTCTTTTTAATTTCTATTCCTTTTATTAGGGGCTAATATAACTCTTTCACAATCAATACATAAGTCCATTGTGTATTAAGCACATTTTTACACCCATTGCCCTAATCATTCTCATAACATTTGCTTTCTGTTTAAGCCCTTAGCATTGGGTCCTCATTCTTTTCCCCTATCTCCCCATTCCCTCTTCCCTAATAAACCCTTGATAATTTATAAATTATTGCTACATTGTCATATCTTACACTGTCTGATATCTCCCTTCACCCACTCCCCCATTGTCTGTACCTCAGGAAAGAGGCTATATGTAGATCCTTATAATCAGTTCCCCCTTTCTATCCCACTTTGCCTCCACCGTCCCAGTACCACCACTCTCACCACTGGTCCTGAAGAGATCATCCGTCCTGGATTCCCTATGTTCCTGCCACTTATCTTTGTAGGTATTCACTTCTCACTTTAGATATTCTCATTCCTACTGCCAATTTTAAATTATGGTTAAACTACAGAAGATCCCATTTGAGGCATTTATAAAACAACCCACTGTATTAAACGTTTTTTTTTAAATTACCAATTAGACAAATCTGAAGTCTAAATATCTAGCATTCTTATATGTATACAGGAATTATAATAGTATTTAAAATTGGTGGGGATGCCTATGTAGTAAAGATAAGAGAAGTTTGCAAAATATATGGCCAGATTTAAAATCATATTGGTTTATTAAATGGTATTAGGAAAAATGTTATTTTTATTTATGTAACCAGAGAATGGCCAAATGTGAAGCAATTTTTATATAATATGTGGCCATTTAAAGATGCAAACCAGGCCAAATAAATGATTACATAATAATCACTTTAAATTAAAACACACAGAGAAGAAAACATTAAAAAACAGAGGGAGGGCTGAGCCCCGGTGGCGTAGTGGTTGAGTGCAGAACTGTGGCCTGCGGGCTTGGTGGTTCAAATCCAGCGGCAGCTCTCCAGGAGCAAGGCTGGCTAGCTCCCATGACCACCAGAGGGCAGTGATGCCAAAAAAAACAACAGAGGGAATTCTATAATAATAACATAACACATTAATCAGTCATTTCATTATACTCTTCCCAGGAAGTCATAAATAAATAATTCTAGAATATTTCAGAGAGAGTAGATTGGGACATGAATAGATGAGGCTCAGGAGATCTCATTTTTCATAATTTCAATCTTAATCCTGGAATGAAAACCTTAGCAAAGATTCCAGGGAATCAGGGGTGTTGACCTTCACTTGGTGCCGACTGCTACAAAGGTTCTCCACTATCTGGTATCTGCATGAAGCATAATCTTTTTATTGGGGATTCTTACAACTCTTGTTACAATCCATACATCAATTGTACCCTACATATTTTTACATATATTACATAATTCTTTTTTAAATATTAAATATTTACTTTCCATTGAGCCCTTGGGATCAGCTCCTCTTTTTCCCCCTTCCATCCCTACACCCCCTGCCTAACTCATGGCCCCTTGCTGAATTGCAGATTGTTAGTTATTTTCAAATCTCACACCAACCGCTGTCTCCCTTCTCCTCTGGTTTCTGTTGTTCTTCCCTGTGGAGGGGGTAGGAGATTATATGCCATTCATTGAGATAAGTACCCTCCTCCCTCCCCACCTCTCCCTACCTTCCCCCTATCCTTTTGGTATCTCTAATCCCATTCCTATTCCCGGGTGGTTCATATGTTGTGAGTTTTATTACTTGCTTATACCTATGTACATGCTTCCCTCTAGTCTAGATTGGGAAGTGGCACGGGATCATGATTGGCACAGGGTAGTTGAGGAGGCCTCAAGGGATGTGAGATATATTGCATGATTCATTAGTGTCATCCTGCACCCTGGTTGACTTGACCCCTTCCTGAAACCCCTCTGTGGGGGCATGTTCCCTTGTCCATAGATGGACTTTGGGTCTCTGCTCCAACCCACCTCCATTCTCACCAATGCATTTTTGTTTGTTTGCTTACTGTTTGTTGTGAGTCTTCTGAGTCTTCTGGTGCCCATTGCCTAGTCTGGATGACACTTCACAATCGCACAAGCTGGTGTGCTTCTTCCAGGTAGGCTTGTTACTTCACTGTTGGATGGTCCCTTTTTTAACTTCAAGCTGTCAAGACACCAGACACTATATCTTTTAATAGTCGGTCACCATCCTCTGTGTGTTAGTCCAGGTAGACTAGAGGAACAAATTTCATAGACACGTATATGGATATAAAGGAATGGTTTATATACAAAAGGAATAGAACACTGAAAAGTATCCCAAACCAGACCAGTTCAAAGTCATAAATCTGATATTAGGCCCTATGTCTGATACTAGTCTGTAATGTCTCCTCATGAAGTCACAGGCCAGTGGGTGCAGAGTCCTGACGCTGACAGGGGTCTCCCCAAGGCTCCACACTTCCAGGGCTCGGGGTCCATCAACAGCATTCCATGGTGGCAGAAGCAACTCATCGCTGGCAGGGGTCCCCTCAAGGCCTCTCCAGCTTCAGAGGTCTGGTTCCATCAGGGCAAGGCCGTGTGGCTTCTCCTTCAGCTTCTCAGATGCTGCCATCTTGTCTTGTTCATGATTTTTCATCTCTGAGACTAACTCCCAACAACTGAGAAGATAGCTTCTCATTTTCAAGAGGGAAATATTGTGAGATTTCCCAGAAGTCTCAGGATAAAGTCATGCCCACATAGAGGCCTCATTGGCTACTCAATGACTATCTCCAGATTAACAGCCTAGACTCCACCCCTACATCTCAATCATGAAATTTGCATAAGCATATGACTGCCACACTCTTCACCAAATCTGCTTATGTACCCATTTCAATGATTGTGTGCTTGGAAGAGGGAAGGTCTGTTTGAGCACACAAAATGCCAATTTGTTAGGACAAAGTGTTTGTGTATTGTGGGAAGGTCTGAGGCCCAAGGCCCATCTGAAGCTTTAGTGTATTGCCTTATAAATATATGTACATAGACTAATACCACTGTCCTTATGGATTAATGTATTTATATAACTGGATACCCCTATTAATCTCCCTATCTATGGCTCTGCTTTCTAGAGCTTGCCTCTGTTTCTTTTGCTTCCTTCCACACCCCCATCACTCTCCCCCTTTGTCCACCTCTTAGTGCTTCCTCTCCACGAGCTTGGTTTTGTTCTAATACTCACAAGCTCTCTACCCTCTGCTAGATGATGATTCCAATTCCCTAGTTGTTCTCTTGACCACTAAGCCATCCACTCCCCACACCCTTCTCCCCACCTCCTTCTTCGCCCTCTACCTTCAGAGGTCATTTGCCCCATTGCCTTCTCCCCAGACTTCCCTCCCATGGCCCAGCCCATATAATTAGGCAAACCATCCATGTCCTCACAATATATGGATGCATAGGCAGCGGGGCAGATCAAACCCAGAGAGGTACATGTGAATCCAACATAAAGAAATGGAAAGGGGGAGGAAAGAGGGAGAACGGGGGTGGGAAGAAACTGAGTTGATGACATGTGGGGAACAGGACACTAACCCACCCAGGGGGAGGGTATTGTATGTGTCTCCACAGAATTGGTATGTCCATACCAACCCCAATATGACACACCAGCACAGGAGGGCAACATAACATGTAGAGTAATGTATGAAAAGACTGGACTACAGGACCACCCCCAAACAGAACCAGCCTGACTCCACCCTAGAAGTGTGTTTCCATAGAGACTGACCCTAGACCTTGGGGTAGGTGAAAGAAAATGACCTACCATACCCACATGGAAACAAACTAAGAAGGAAAAAAAAAGAAAGGGACAGTCAGCCTAGACTCCATATGGGCACCCCAAGCCAAGAGGATGAGGTCCCTGCATGGAGCAGCTAAGGCACAGAGACGACTGTGGGACTACCAACAACTGAAGATGTGTTGTTCCCTAACTAGAGTAAATGGGGACAGGGGATGGAATATAATAAATCAGCAAATGGAATAAAGCTGAGCCCCCAGAGCCCTGAGGTGCCCCAAGATCTACTTCAGGCTAGGAGGGACAGCCCCCAGGTCTCCTTTAGGACCAGGGGTGAGAATCTCATGAGGACCAGCAATCAGACCTGGACCTATGTTCGGTTTTGTTTGTTTGTTTCTCTCTCTCATCTTTTTCTCCCTCCTTTTATTTCTTCAACTGCATGTTTTGTCATTGTTCTGACTTTACATCTTTAGTGGAGGAGAACGTCTCATTCTCCCCCCACCCACCCCAGGGAGCATCTTTAGGGTTTGAACTATTACCTCATGGTCAGCAGTCCACAGCACCATCACTTGTTAGATGCTAAATGACACAAAAACAAAAATATGTCAATACTTGGGAATAAACTCAGAACTGGCCTTTGATCTTGATCTGACTGTACAGGCATCTTTTCTTTCCCCTTTGTGTTTAGGTGAATACTGTGATTTGGTATTTGCCAATCACCTTGCCAGCTCTTTTCTGCACATAAGGCCACCATAGAATGCCTAGCCCCTAGGACAGACTAGAACGGTCCTCCAGACCTAAGAATGAACCTTTGAGAGCAGTCACACTCACAGAGAGCACGATTGGGATATATGACTGCATCTTCTCTGTTCCAGATTACCTCTCTCAGAGAACTCATTTTTCCAACTATTCATATTTTCCATCATCTTTCCAGGCCTAAAGCAGCTGGGCCTTTCAGGCATTCTTTAACTTCAGCTGTTCCTAGTGGAGTTATTTTGGTAGATTGATGTTCCAACCTCATCATGACCTCTCGGAACAGAGTTGCTCTTGTTATTCCAAAGATAATTGAAATGGGGCGAAAGTGAAGAGAGAGAATCCAACATCGGTGAGAGGCATACTGTTTCCCAGGAATGAAACTGCATCATAGTTACATGATTTTCATGCACTGAAAACAATGAGTGATGATTCTTGATTCTAATTTACAGTTTAAAAACTTGAAACCTAGAATGATTAATACTCATTAATATCTCCAAAATTATAGAAAATAAAATTCTGTATCCTGTATGTTGTTAAACTGCCAATTGGAGGAAACGGGTTCTGCTTCTGTTTCTGCTGGTGGTTTGGCTTTGATCAAATCATTTCACTTTCTTACCTCTTGAAATGCATATATGAAAATGCTGAATCGTGCACATCAAAGATAGGTTAAAGTATTTACCCTCAATATGTAAGAAATGATCTTGTTTGGAAACAGGGCCTTTAAAGGTGTTGTCAATTCAATTAACCTGAGGTCATAGAGAAGTATTGTGGGCCCTACTCCTATATGATTTGTTTTCTTATAAAAGATGAAAAATATACAGAGCAAATATACTATATATCGCCACAGGTATATGCCAAGGAATGCTTGGGCTACCAGAATCAAGAAGAGATGCATGAAGCTATCATCAGGTGTTATCAAAATTGATGATTTTATAGTTCTCAGCTTTTAGAATTAGAATATAATACATTGCTGCTCTGTTGTTATTGTTAGATACTCCACCCAACCCATCACAGCCCTATGCACAAACAAAATGAAACACTCCAGGGTCCTGTGCGATCCTCACAAATACTTCAATGGTTGAGCCCATTGGCACAGTCGCTGTGTCAATCAATCTCATTGAGGCCCTTCCTCTTTTTCACTGCCTTTACACATTACCAAAATGACGTCCTTCTACAGTGTGTAGGCCTGGGTAGAGTAGAGGAACAAATTCATAGACTCGCATATAGATATAAAGGAATGGTTTATATACGAAAGGAATGGAACATTAAGAAAACATTTCAACCCAGTCCAGTTCAAAGGCATAAGCCCACGTGCCCGATACCAGTCTATAACATCTCCTTTCAATTCACAAAGTCACAGACCAGTCAGTGCAGAGTCCCGACGTTGGCAGGGATCCACTCATAGCTCCTCTCTTCCAGGGCTCAGGGTCTATCAACAGCATCCAGTGGTAGCAGAAGCAACTCATCACTGGCAGGGGTCCCCATGTGGCTTCTCCAGCTTCAGAGGTTTGACTCCATGAGGGCCAAGCCAGGCGGCTTCTCCATCTCCTCAGACACTGCCACCTTGTCTTGTCCGTGATTCATCATCTCTGACACTAACTCCCAACAACTGGGGAGATAACTTCTCATCTTCATGAGGGAAATATTGCGAGATTTCCCAGAAGTCTCAGGAGAAAGCCATGCCCACATAGAGGCCTCATTGGCTACTCAAAGGCTATCTCCAGATTAACAGGCTAGACTCCATCCCTACATCTCAATCATGAAATTAACATAAGCATATGGCCACCACATAGAGGAATTTATCTCTTCTGAAAACAGGTCCAAAATATGTAAGACAAAGTCTTGCCATCCTTGCCTCTAAAGAACATTCTCGCCTTATTTCTTCTAATACAGATCAGTTTGTCCTTCTTGCAGGGCATGTTATTCACGATACTCTTCTCCAGCACCACAACTCAAATGCATCAATTCTTCTCTGATCTTCTTTATTCATTGTGCACATTTCACATGCCTATGAGCAATGAGGAATATCATGGGTTTGGTCAGGCACACTTAGTAACATCTCTGCTTTTCAATACTCTAAAGAGGCCTTGTGCAGCAGATTTAGCTAATGTGATGTGTCTTTTGATCTCTGAACATTGACTGTGGATCCAAGCAAGATAGCATACATGACAACTTCAGCCTTTTCTCTATTTATCATGAAGACATGTCTATAGGCCAATAACAACCCAAAAATAAATTCACAGTGTTATCTATTGATCCAGTTATGAGGATTTGGGCCTTCCTTACACTGAGTTGTAATTTATTCTGAAGACTATGATCCTTGATTTTTATCAACAAGTGTTTCAATTCCTCTTCACTTTGAGCAAGCAGGGTTATGTCACTTGCAAATCATAGTTAATAAACCTTTCTCCAATCCTGCTGCTATGTGCTTCTTCATGAAATCTAGTTTCTCTCATGATTTTCACATAAATAAATAGAATAAATTTTCACATAAAGAGAATAAATGTGGAGAGAGAACACTACTCTCGTGCACACCTTTCCAGATTTTAAACCACGCAATAGTCCCTTGTTCCGTTAGCACAACTGTTTCATGAACCCTGTACAAGTTTTGAATGAGCACATTGAAGGGTTTTGGAATTTGCAATCTGCTCAAGATTGTCCAGAATTTGTTATGCTTCACACAATCTGTACCATTGCATAGTCAAAGAAACACAAGTAGGCATCTTTCTGGTCTTCTTTGCTTTGAGTCAAGATCTTTCTGACATAAGCAATAATATCCCTTGCTCCATGTCTTCTTCTGCATCTGCCCTGAACTTTTGGTAGTTCTCTGTCCATGTACTGTCGTAACCTTTAAGTGATCATAAGCAAAAATTTACTTACTTGTAATATCGAGGATAGTTTTCTATAGTTTGAGCATTCTGTTGGGTCACTTTTCTTTGGAATGGGGTAAAATATGGATCTCTTCCGGAAAGCTGGCCAACTAGTAATCATCCACATTTCTTAGCAGAGACAAGTGGGTGATTCTAGTGCTTCTTTAGCTTTCAGGAACACTTCAATGGGCATTCCATGAATCCCTGGAGCCTTGTTTGTGGCTAATGAATCGATGCACTTTGAACTTCTTCCTTCAGAATTATTACTTCTTTCTCATAGGCTACCTCCTGGCTGTTTGTTTAAGCTGCCCAACTTAAGTTGCTTCAATATTTCTAGAAAACAAACACACCATGATAGGACAATAACAACTGTGTGATGAGATTGTTACAGTGACTGAATGGGAAAGGGGAATTTTTCTGGTTCTCTCTACTTTTTCATAAAAATGACCTTTTCTAGAACAAAAAAGTTTTTTTTTAACAATTGTCTATCTCTAAAAGCAACATACCAACTGATCTTTAGTAAAACACATAAAGTAGTAGTGATATGAAAAATATGTTCTTTGTCTTCACTTTTCCTTTATAGGTGGAAAGAACTCATTGCCATTGACTTGATCTCAAATCACGTCACCCTAGAGAGCAGAGGAGAACTGCTCTCAAAGGCATGTGAAAATGTAAACCTTCACAGAAGCAGAGGGCCTTCTCCTTCTCCCACGGAGCCCCTGGTGGGTTAGAACTATCAGTCTATGAGGTAACCCACTGCATGGCCAAGACTCCTTCAAGAGACATGCAAAATCCACTGCTAGTGCTCACTGGCATTTTCCCTTGTTCCGCATTTTGTAAACACAAAGTCCTTATGTAATAAAAACATGCAGGAATATTCTCTTCATTTTAAAAATATCCCCACTTCCATCTACCCTCAACAGTTGCAGTTTTCCACAAAGGCGTAAACAAGTATTTAATTCTTGTTTGTTTACAGTTCAGCCAAGTCTTGCTTAGATTTCTTTCTTTTAGCCTTTTTGTTCCCAAAGACACTTTCTCCCTGGTTGTGGTTGAGGAAAAGGCTGCGCGGAGCAAAAGAGCAGTCACTGTTGACCACACCATTCCCACTGGGGCAGGCCATACTCCCCCCCACCCCCCCCCCCAAAAAAAAACAACATTCTGAGCCATTTAATTGAAGCACAAACAATAGTTTCTCACATTACTAAAGTTCCAGAAAGCAAAGTTCTTTTTCAAAAGATCAACATTGTATACTGGAACAATGATCTCATTTAAATCTTATTTATTCAAATAAGGAATGTTGGTTGCTTGGTAGGATGGTGAAAATATAAAGACGTGGCAAAACTCAACCAGAGTTTTTTTTTTTTTTACAAATATTTCTGCTTTGTTTTCTTCATTTGTAAATCAAACTAAAGAGAAAAATAAATTATACACATTAAAATATACACTTTCATTCTTTTTTCATTGTTGAACTGTGTTCAAAAAATTCAGAATAAATAAGAATTCTTGCAAGTCTTAAAACTATCTTTTTTCTGGAATGCCCATTTCCCTATACTGTTTAGAATTTAATGAGACATAAACCATTTGAATGATGATAGATAGCATATTTGAAATGCAATACTAAAGAAATAATATTGTATTGTGCTTAAAACTTTTGAAATCTCTAGTCAATTTCTTATTTACAAGTTACTCCTGATTCTTAACTAGCTGAATCTTGGGATATAGAGATATAATTATGTAGTTCAAAATCATTCAAAATTCCATGTAGTTCACATGATCAAAAAAACAGTGCCCTTATTCCATAGTTGGCTGGCACATGTCCTTGCAACATGGAAATGAAAAACATGTGTCTTTAGGTATGAAAAAAAGTTAACAAATGTACCCAATAATTAAAGCAAGTAAATGTTTTTAAGTACAGCCATTGCCCAAAACAAATAACTATATTGATGAAAATGAGAGGGTTTGGAGTTGAGACCCAGAGCCCATCTGTAGACAATTCAATATTCTCCCACAGAGGGTTATAAGGAAGGAATGATGTGACCAAGATGCAGAATAGCACCAACAAAACACACATCATTCCTTCAGTTCCTGAATGTTTCTCCCCACTACCATGACCCAGTCCTACCTTATAAATCTAACTAGATTGGAGAATACATATTGGTATAGGTAAAATCTCTCAAGACATGAAATTCACAGTAGATAAACACCTTAGGAACAGTAGTGGGAGTAGCAATATCTCAAAGGTAGGGGGATGGTCAGGGAGGGGGGGAGGGAGAAAATTTGGATATATGTTCCTTAAGGAGACAAATAACAGAAATGTGGAAGAAGGGAGGCAAGGAACACTATAAGATAAGAAATGATATAGCAATCTATAATTAATCAAGGAGGGACTGGAAAAAAGAAGAGCTTATATCAAGGGCTAAAATAGAAAATGATTTGGGAATGATCACACGATATGTACAAATATGCTTGATACAATTGATGCATGGAATGTTATAAAAGCTATAAGAGTCCCCAATAAAATGATTAAAAGAAAAGAGAACAGCCATTGCTGCTATGGTGAAGGTAAATATCTGTGTAACAAAGAATATAATTGCAAATAAATAGAATTTTTTTAAGGGAAACTAGCTGGTATTGACAAAAGATGTTCCTAAGTGATACCTTAAATATCTAATCACATAGAAACAAAGAACAATACTTGACGAAAAAGAGACATATATCAGACATTTTTAAATTTCATGAGACTAAACTTTGCTCACTCAATATGAGCTTGAAGAGCACCAATTTTTACTATTTCTTTTATTTGGGATTTATTTATGCCTTTAGACCTAGATGCTATAATAAGCAGCCATTCAGGAAGAAAGGGTCCGGTAATATGTATATATGGTCTTCAGTCATTAGAACTCATGTCAAATCTATTCTTTGGATCATCTTTAATTTAGGTCGGACATACTTGAAATCCTGTTTTAACACTCAGAGACTTATTTTAATTCGCCTTAGCTTCCACTTGAACTTGCATACAATGAAATGATATTCTATCTTGCAATCTCCAGGTTCTCAGCATGGTTTTTAATGACCAAGTCCATATTTTCACAATACTGACCCTTCTGTATTTCCAGTTTTCACATTTCAATCACTGCTAATTATCAACACATCTTGATGACATGCGTGATGAATTTTGTACAGCATAAATTGGCAAAATTATTTGATTTCTTTGCCTTTGGAATTTGTGTTTGGTGCATAAATTTGAATAACAGTTACATTAAATGTTCTTCCTTGTAGGACTCTTACTGTTTCCCCAGACAGCATTGCACTTCAAGATAGATCCTGAAATGTTCCTTTTAATGATGAATATGATATTATTCACCTTCAATTTGTTATTCCCGGTGTGGTGGACTATGTAATTGCACAATTAAAAAATGCCTCATCCCTGCCCATTTAATGTCACCAATGCACAGTGGAATGAAACACTGCCTGGTCCTGTGCCATGCTCACAACCGTACTTAGGCTTGAGTGCATGGTTGAAGTTATTGTGTCCAACCATCTTAAGCTTCTTTGGGAGAACTACCTACGTTACCAGGTATGATGTCCTTCTCCAGACACTGGTCGCTCCTGAAACATGTCCAAAGCACTAGAAGTGAAGTCTCACCACCATCTGGCTCTATTTCTTCCATTAAAATTTTGAGAACGAGGCCTGAGCCCCCAGTGGCATAGTGGTTGTGCATGGGACTGCGATCCACTGAGTTGGAGGTTCAAATCCAGCAGCAAGGCTGGACCTCCTGCTTCCACCACCAGAGGGCAGTGATGCCCCAAAAACAGAAACAAAAAAAATTTTTTTGAGAACGAAAGAGAAGCTTACATAAAGAAAATGGCTCCCACAGTTGTAGAAGGTAAGTCAAAGCTGACAGAAGTCTGTGGCTCAGAAGTTATGCTGGAGGTTGTGCCTAACTGTTGCTGCTTGGGAGCAGCAAGAAAAACATGGGTGTTCAGAGGTGGAAGAATCCAAGATCAGCAGGCTAGACTTGTCACTGAAGCGGCTATGAAATGGCAGCCTGCTGATGGCCTCTGGGATTGGCAGGCAATATAATAGACCATTGGCTTAATTCTAATGTGTCAGAGGTTGATGAACTTAGGTGCAGCATTAAGACTCAGCAAGGAGCAAGTGAGCTTCTTCACAGCATCCACTTCTGTCAGTATTAGTCCACACCCTGAGCAAAGGCCCTTTGGATTGCATCTGATATCATTCCTGATGTCACATGGATCTCGGAGCAAAGTAAAAGTGTCCAAAAAGAGGTTTACTTCTGTTTTAGTGACTATGTCAAAGCATCAGACTGTGCATCAAGCAAACTCTGGACAGTCTTGAGAGGAATGGGAATTCTGGAGCACTTCTCTGCGCTCAGTCAGAACTTGTACAGGGAGCATGAGGCCGTTGTGCAAGCAGAACAAGGGGCTACTGCTTGGTCTAAAATCAGGAAAGTTGTGCACCGGTGTAGTATCCTGTCAACATACTTATCCAATTGGAATACTGAGCATATGATCAGAGAAGGTGAGCTATACCAAGCAGAATGTGACATCAGGATTGTAGAAAAGCTTATTAACCTGTGACATGCAGATGAAGCAAGCTTCCTTGTTGCTAAAGATCAAGGATTGTAGCCTTCAGTATGGATTACAATTCAATGTAAGAAAGACCCAATTCCTCGCAAGTAGATCACTTGGTAATTTGATAAATAGGGGTTTAAAGTTGCCAAAGACCTTGCCATTCCTGGAACCACAATCAATGCTCCTGGAAGCAGTAGTCAAGAGATTTTTTTTTTTTTAAAAAAAAGAGAGGTAGTTTTTGCGTTAGATAAACCTGGTGCACAAGGCTTCTTTAGTGTCAGAAAAAAAGGATGTTACTTTGAGGACTAAGAAGCGTACATGATACACGCCACATCATGGAGTTTATCACATTGTGTTACATAATGGCACGAGGAATTGCAACATTCTAGACACCAAAATACGGAGAATCTGGCCCCCGCCATGTTGACATAAAACCTAATGTAGATGATAAATTTGATAAGCTCTGATAAGTTCCAAAATCATTTGTAGGTTATAGTCTCAGCCCAGGAAAAGAGTAATGAAATGAACAATCCAAAGTGGAGTTCTCAGTTCATTTTCGAGAACAGAAATATCTTACCCATATATGAAATTCTATTTTTAATGGGATTTTAAATGTGGGAAAAGTCCCCAACTCCTTATAACAAAAGAAGAATTCATTCTCTTTCCCCTATGAATACTGTTGGAGGGATGTGAATTGCCTTGTCGTCAGACAGAGAACATCCTAAAGTCAATTACGGTGGAGGTAGTTAGGTTAAAACTTATTAGAGAATCATTTTATCACACTATTGATTTGTTTTGAAATTGTAATGGATCCTTGGGGTTATGGCAGGGGAGATTAGGGGAAAACTGGGAATTACTACTGATGAGTGCAAGTATGAAGAAAATGTTCTAAAACTGATTGGGGTGATGATTGTACAACTCTTTTTACTATGATTTAACTATTGAATTACATACATACAAATAAGATTCTTTTTAATGGAAGAAAAGGACATACTTGGAATCAGAAACTCCTGCTTCAAATTCTGAAATTGTAATACCTCAAAAGATTATTTGCTAGGGCTGAGCCCCGGTGGCGTAGTGGTTGTGCGCGGGACTGCGGCCCTCTGGGACGGAGGTTCAATTCCAGCAGTGGGGCTGGGCCTCCTACTCCCACCACTGGAGAGCAGTGATGCCCAAAAAAAAAAAAAAAAGATTATTTGCTAAAGTATTAGACTTTGTCCTAAAGTTCTTGTAAAATTGATTACAATAATATGGGTAAATCACCTCAGACAAAGCTTCAGCCCTCAAATTCAAACATGGCGACTCTATAGGACAGAGTAGCAGAGCTGCTCCCTTTGGATTTCTGAGGTTGAAAAATTTTTAAGGGAACAGAAAACATTTTTTCCCTAAAAGGTAGGTAGAGGTTCTTAACCCAATGATTGGCAGTCACTCACTGTTGAATAAGAAAGACCAACAAAGAATTGATGCATTTGAATGATCATCCTGGAGATGAGTATTGAAAGAACCATAGACTGTCAAAGAACAAACAGAGCTATCTTGGAAGAAGCACAGCCAGAATTCTCCATGGTGATAAAGATGAGGAGTCTTCATCTCCTTTACTTTGGACAACAAATTCAATGGCACCCAGCAAGCACCACTGCAGCATGGGGCTCCAGAGAACAAAAATGAGCACTGCACACGTCGCCATGAAGTTGACTCAGATTGAGGGTAGACCCATGTGATTCAGAGGAGCGCTGTGCTCCATAGGGTTCTTGGTTGCTTTGATCTTTTAGAAATAGATTGCCAGGACTTTCTTCTGATGAGCTTCTGGTTGGATTTGAAGGACTCACCTGGTTCTTAATATCAGCTGCTAAAGAAAAGCTTGGCTGTTTGCAATAAATTATGGATGCGGCTAGAATGATAAGTCACCGTGCTTCAAAATCAGAGATTTTTCAAGCTCGACTTATTGAACATTTCCCAGTGACTGTATTCTGAGTAGGCTTATCAGCCGGCTTCATTTTTAAGACAGCTTTCAAATGCCAGATGTTTGGCTTTCTTTATAAAAACATGAATTAGGCTAGAGCCAAAAAACTAATTAACTGCCACCATGCATGCAAAAATTAAATTCAGTTAGTACAAATATTTTCATTGAATGTACAAGCTTCCATCCAAGTATCTTCCTTTGACATTTTTCCATCCAGATGGTTTATTTCACTATTTTTATGGGATTTTTTTCTTGTCGGCTTTCACCAGGAGCTGTGGTGCAGAGCATTTATGGATTGGGAAACTAACGAGAAAGTCAGCAGTTCAAAAGCACCAGGTGCTCTCTAAGGGAAACAGCAACCCTTTCTACTCCCATGAAGAGATGGCGGTCTGGAAACCCACGAGGGCAGTTGTACTTTGTCCTATGGGATTTCTAGGAGTGAACATTGGCTCAACAAGAGTGAACTTCATTTTGGGTTTAATAAAGCGATGCTAAGGAAAGCATATAATGATTGTTTCAAATTATTCTCAACACTTAGTTATATAAAATTCACTGTCCATTTCCCCCTGATGACAAATCGTAGACAACAAAGAAACCTTGACTTCTTTAAGAAATCACACTATTTAAAAAATAGAACATGCCCTGTTGTCCTTGTGAGCTACAGTCAATTCATTTCAACTCATGGCAACCCTGGCTACAACAGAATGAAACCCTGCCCAGTCCTGTGCCATCTTCACAATGGTTCTTGTTGGGCTCATTGTTATAATCATGGTGTCAATCAACCTTGTCAAAGGCCTTTCTCGTTTTCCCTGCCCCACTACTTTTCCAAGCACAATGTCCTTGTCCACAGATTGGGTTATTCTGACAACATGTCCAAAGTACATGAGACAAAGACTTACCATTCTTGCCTCTAAGAAGTAGTCTGGTTGTACTTCTCCCATGACAGATTTGTTGGAAAATAGCCTGGATTGCACCAGGTGCACCTCAGTCCTCAACACGTTTTTACCAACACTTGAAAGGGGTCTTGTGCAGAGATCAACTAAATGCAATGTGTCTTTTGATCTCTTGACTGCTGCTTACATGAGCTTTGATTGTGCATATAAAAATATGAAATCCTTGACACTTCAATCTTTCATTTGTTTACCATAATGTTACCTACTCACCGACTCATCGTCTTTCTGTAACTAACTCCCAACAACTGGGGAAGATAGCTTCTCATCTTCACGAGGGAAATATCGTGAGATTTCCCATATGTATCAGGAAAAAGCCATGCCCACGTAGAGGCCTCATTGGCTACTCAATGTCTATCTCCAGATTAACAGGCTAGACTCCACCCCTACATTTCAATCATAAAATTAACATAAGCACATGACTGCCACACAATGCTCTTCAGAGTTTGATATAATCCAGAGTTGAATGCCTCGGCAGTCATTAGAACATAAGCAAACATTTTTCTTCAGTTCTTTCTGTTTAGGTTATGCTGAACATGTTATTCCGTTTTGGTTTTCTAATTCTAGGTCTTCGCACATTTCATCATAACATATTTTTTTGTCTTTTTGAGTTGTCCTTTGCCTTTTCTCTTCAGCTAGTTGACTTCATCCTTGCTTCCATTTACCTTAGCTATTCTACATTTAATAGGAAGTTTTCAAGTCTTCTTCTGATAGCCAGGATGATCTTTCCTTTTTCCCCCTGCCTTTCTAATGACCTTTTGCTTTCTTCATGAAGGATGTTCTCTCTGTCACTTCATGACCCTTCAGATCTTCTGTCATTAGTTTTCAACGCAGCTAATCTGTTCCTCATATGTTCTCAATATTCAGGTGGAATAGACTCAACTCATATTTTGGATCTCTTGGTCTTGTTTCACTAGTTTAAACCAAACGGTATTCCTCCTTCCATTTGCAAAAAATGCCTCTTGATCCATGTACAAGTTCTGCATGCACATAATAAAATCTTCTGGAATCCCATTCTTCTCAAGATGATCTGCTATGACTCACAGATGTATTACTAAAAAAGTTCTCAATTTTTATTGACTTATAGATGCCATTGAGTTCATTCCTACCCATAGCAACCTTATTCACAACAGAGTGAATATTATTTAGCTTCATCTAAATAATACTTGCATTTTATTTTTATTTTATTTTTGGGGGGGGGCATCACTGCTCTCCGGTGGTGGGAGTAGGAGGCCCAGCCCCCCTGCTGGAATTGAACCTCCATCCCAGTGGGCCGCAGTCCTGCGCACAACCACTACGCCACCGGGGCTCAGCCCTAATACTTGCATTTTAAATGATTAATTATTAATTCAGAAAGTACTATTGCCATTCTGTTATAAATTATGCACCTAAAAATCTTGAAAATATCTTACAAGTACCACACAACATTACAGAATAATAATGTATCCACAAAACACCTCATAAAATGAGTGAACCTGAAAGACATGACGCTAAATGAAATATGTCAAAAACAAAAGTGCATTGTATGAGATCCCATAGGGAACAGCTCATAGAATATTTTCACCCTAAAATCGACATTACATTAGGGATCCCAGGATAGAATGAAATAGAAAGGGAAGGAGGGAAAATCGTGGACCAGAAGATAGACAAGTTTTAACTTGCGTAAAAGGAAAAGCAAGATACAGTAAAGGAGAGGGTGAAAATAATGACAGCAGAAGACCATGGAGTATGTAGAAAAGTTAAGGACACAGAGACAAATACTGCTATCTATACAATACTGAAATACTGGTGATCAGTGACTGGATGTTTGGGTAGGCATGCAGTCTACACAGGTGCAGGAGGGAGAGGAGGAGTATAACAAAGAATAGAGAGAGAGACTTGACAAAAGTTATTTGTATGCATGTATTTATTTTTACTGAAAATAGATCTATGAACATGGTGGAGAACACAGAAGACAAAGTTACCAAATCCTGTTTTAGAAATAAACACCTTAAGGGAATGAGTTGCTGAGGAACTCAGTCTCAGAGAGCACCATGGTCAATTGATAGACCAGTTTCCAAAGAAATATTCCATATCCTACTTTGGTGAGTAACAACTGGGTCTTAAAAGTGTTCAGAGCAGCCATCAAAGTTGCAATGATTGGTTTCTCCCCATCTGGGAAAAAGAAGAATAACTACCATTGAAAAGACACATGGAGCTGAGCCCCGGTGGCGTAGTGGTTGTGCACGGGGCTGCGGCCCACTGGGATGGAGGTTCGATTCCAGCTCCACGGAGCAAAGGCTGGCCTCCTACTCCCACCACCTGAGGGCAGTGATACAAAAAAAAAGATGCATGGAAACCCTCCAATGGATATAGAACATGCCAACACCAGTCTCCACAGCCCTGAGACAAGAACTAGATGTGGCTTGTCTACCACTATCAACTCCTCAATAAAGGATCACAGTAGAAGGTCTTGGATAGAATGGGAGGAAAATGTGGAACAAAACTTAAAATCATAAAAGACCCTAGGCTTATGGGCTACCTTTTTTTTGCCCTCCAAGACTATGACCCTTATTTACCCTACAGATTTGGAACGGAACTCATCCCCATCTTACAATAATCAACCATGTAAGCTCAAAAGGGCAGCATTTACCCAAGGACAAAGTGCAGCGGTGTAGAAAGGAAGAGGAAGGGAAACAGGAATATCGGAAAGGGGTGGGGGTGGGGGGAGTGGGGTAAATGACCACACATTGAGAGAACTAGAGTGGATTAATTGAAACAAAATGTATATGACCTCATAAATGCAAAACTGATGATCTCTGGTAGTTACATAATCTGGGTTCAATCTGAGACTTGAAAGGATTGCGTGAAGGAGTGGAGTCTAGTCTGTCAATAGGATCATAGCCAATAAGGCTTCTGTATGGGCACGGCCCTATGAGGATTCTGGGGATTGCTGTGTTTCCTCCTTGGAGGTGGGAGAGATGCTCTTTGCTCACTCACTGACAGATACTCTACTGATAAGACAGGGTGCATCGCCAATAGAGGCTGTGCCATGGAGTTGGAGAAGCCATGGGGAGATCCCTGCAGGCACTGAGATGCTTATACAACCACTGGACACAAAGATTTTCTACCCACTGGTCTGGGATCATCCTGCATTTGGCATCTTTGCTTGTATTTCATGAGTCTTAAGAGGGCTTTATAGATTAATGTTGGACATATTGGCTAATATCGAACTTATAGGCCTGGACCAGACTCTGTTGAAGTGCTTTCTTAAAGTAAAATTGCCCTATATTTGGAATCCTCTCTTTTACTCATGTGTGTCTATGGATTTGTTTCTCTAGTCTACTCAGACTAACACATGCTCCACTCTCTAAATCTTCACCTAATTCGGAGTTAAAGTTTTCTTTAATCCTATATTTATACTGGTTTATATTTCAGTGTAATTTATTCCAAACAAACCAAAAAAGCAAGGCTTTTTGGCCTCTGAAACACACATAAATTCTTTCCAGTCATGATATATGTATAGTGATTAGCAGTTTATTTCATTTTAACAAATATACAGGAAAGAGCAAAATAATACATGTAAAAGTTATCTTTAATGTACTACAAAGAAAACACAGCATTGTAATGTTTAGTTGTATGAGAATATCCTATAACCAACTGTTGTTCCTTTGTCTAAATGATGTCATGTTTAGTTAAACAAGTCCTTTGACAAATATTTTTTATTAACTTCTAGACCACAGGGAGAAAAATTGCAAAAAGAATCATGAAGAAACGAACAGCACTCAAAATAAGCAGGTTACAAAGTATGCTTTATTCCATTAAAGGTAAAATAAACTAATGTACACACACTACACATTTAAGATGTCCCTTGGCATTAGTAAACGGTGTAACAAAATATTTTACATAGTTGATTTTCTGCTAAGAACCCTCATATCAAAACAGTGTGCAGTAAATATGCCTATGAATGGGTCCTCTCAATTCTCACTCCTTTCTCTGATAAATGAGCCAAGATATTAGTCATACATCTGCCTAAAAATAATTTACAAATAGTGGTCATAGTTGGTCTTTTCAAGAAAAAGATGAGTGTTAAGATATATATCAGCACTCACAACTTAGATACGTGTGACTTCTTATTAAAGGAATTTCATTTTAATATGCAGAGACCTGAGCATGATTTAATGTTTAGTTCTGTATTAAGTTGAAATATGTATGGTAGGAAGGGGATAATAGTTATGAACTACCCAATCTAAACTTATTGACATCAAGTCAAGTACAATTTAGAGTGCCCCTTATAAAGACCAGTAGAATAGTTCCATATATTCCAAGGATGTAATCCTTTCTGAAACAGATGGCCACATTTTCCTCCTGCAGGATGGCTGGTGCACTCATAGTGCCAACTTAGGTTAGCAGCTGAGTGGTTAAACACTTTTACACCAGGTCTCCTTGAAAGCAACTATATGGGTCAGGATCAGGGAGAAAAAGAAAGAAAAATATATTAAAAAGAAAGCATCTATGTGTATAGATACAGAAATATATACACGTAGATATAAATGATGATATAGGTATAGATGCAGATAGCTGACAGCTAGATTATAGATAGGTAATAGAAGATATAGATAGATAGATGATAGATGATAGATGATAGATAGATAGATAGATGATAGATAGATAGAGACAGATCTGAGCAAAAGATAGATGCAGAGATGGAGAAAAGAATCGTTGAGTAGAGCCAAAGTTTAAACACTCAACAAACATCATAAAATGTTGGTGGCTGAAGTCCACACAGAAGACAGACAGGACAACCTGCTTCTTAAAGAACATCACCTTGAAAAATCTATGGAATAGTTCTCCTTTACACACATCACATCACCATGTATGAGAAATGACTTGATGGCAAATAGCAATCATAGGGATAGATAATGTACAGAATAGGTTACCTCTAACACGTGGATTTAATATCCAGAGTATATTATATACTGTGATATGAACAATGTATCAAATATTAGAAAAAGTGTATATAGGTGAAATGGTTTAGGTGCATTTGAGGTTTAGGAGAAGATTTTTTTTTTTGAGGACTTCTTTTTTTAAGGACACCTTATGTCAGGACTTGAATTTCAGTGTGTGGAGTGGGGGAGTCCTTGTCTTGAAAGGGATCAAAAGCACCGCACTACATACAGGAAGAAGTGACAGGCTACTCACTGCAAGGTAGGAGGTTCGAACCCACCAGCTGCTCTATGGGAGACACCAAAAAAGGTAAACCAAATTTAGGGCCATCAAGGTAATTCTGACTCCTAGCAACGCTTAGGGCAGTCACAGAACTTCCCCTGTGACTTTCCAGGTTTGTGACTCTCTGTGGGAATAGAAAGCCTCATCTTTCAGATGCCGAGCAGTGGATTCTTTCTAATCGCTGATTTTGTGTTCAGTGGTTCAATGGGTCACGCACTGTATGGCCCTAAGAGAAAGGTGAGGCTGCCTGCTCTCTGAAGACTGGCAGCAACAGGAACTCACGTACACCACCGTGCACCAGAGCCAACTGGATGGCAGGGGGTTTAAGTACAAGACACAGAAACACCATTTCATTTCCTTGCAAGTATTGATGATTCCCATTCATGGTGTCTACACCTCGGGTTCCAGAAGCTACAAATAGATAATAACTCACTTTGTCCTTTTCTTCTTCTTCATATATGTATGTTTTACCATGAACCAGATATTAAAAGATATCATAAGCTATTTAACTTAGTTCAGCAAATACATTTTCTAAGCCTCCTCTTAAGTTTCTGCATTTGAGAAAGCTTTCATTTCACTTAGATTTAACTCGTCAAGAGTTATACTTTTTGTAAATGCATAGGGGTCTCTGTATTAGTTTCTATGTCACATTCTTATGGTCACATCAGACCATACAGATAGATTTATTCTTAATTCTTATTTTACCCTTTATCCCCTTCTTTCCTCTTTTACCTAAGAAATAAAACAAACTGAAAATAAATAAATTCTACTTTCCTGCAACTTGTTAGGGGAAAACCTAATTACTTGTTCTATTTTCCTTGTTTAGAAACATTTGGATGTGACAAAAAATACTTGTTAAGAAAATAGTTTGAAAGCTATGCCTAAAATAGTATATGTCATCTGTAATTTCAATTTATTTGTGTTGCAACAATCCCTAGTGATTTAAGCTGGTTTGATATGTTTATTTTTTTCAAAGTATATGCTTGTAAACTCAGAGGTTGTTCAATGATTTTATCACTGTATTGCCCATAAATGCCATGTAATATGATAATAATGACAGTTTTCATCTAACTCATATACATATATGGCATATATGGTGCATTTTCTAAATTTTTTCAAGAGGGCAACATTTTTTTGTGTGTGGCATCACTGCCCTGGTGGGAATAGGAAGCCCACCCTTGCTCCTGGAGAGCTGCTGCTAGACATGAACTGTCAACCCTGTGGACTGCAGTCCTGCACACAACCACAAGACCACTGGGTCTCAGCCCAAGAGGGCAACATTTTACGAGACAATCTCACTTCCATCTAAAATTGCCTAACCCAACAAACAAAAAAATAAAGTCTAAACTGATTGATGAAATATATTCCTTGTCAAAATAAGAACAAATGATAATCAGTCTATATAATACATAATATATGATATAATGCTTACATATAATAAATTAGGACATTTTTGAACTTTTTACACTACCCATTTTATAATTTTTAGGTAATATATTTTTACTGGATTTAATATATAGCTGTGGTTGACTATCTGAACCCATTTTGGATTGCTGAAATGAGTGAGTCCTAGTGACCTTGCCCTGATAGACATCCTGTGAATTATTTTGTTTTTGTACTTTGATCCAAGCTTTTACCATAAATCAGTATTCAATCTCATGTGAGGGACAATCCCTTCCAATGCCAACTGATTTCAAATGCCATTCTCTTTGGAGAATATATCTATATATGTGACAGTAAGTTTGCTCTGTGTGTGTGTGTGTATCTTAATTGCCTTTTTACTGGGAAGTACTTAGCAACTCATTCTCACACTGTCATTGGGGCAATGCTGACTCACAGTGACCCCCTGTGGGTTTCCCACAGTATAACAGTTTACTGGAGTAGAAAGTCCAGTCTTTCTCCCATAGAGCAGCTGGTGGTTTTGAACTGCCAAGCATGCAGACTGTGGTTCAATGTATGACCACTACACTTAAAAAGGGTGGCAGCTAATTTTTAATGGAGCCTTATGAAATGAACAGTAGTTTGTGAAATGAACAGTACTCTTTATCAGCTCACATGAGGTCAGTACTTACATTGAACTCAATTTCATATGCAAAGATGCAAAGATAAAGACATTTGCTGACTTCAAAATTTTTTAGGTTAGGCAAAACAGAAGAAAACAGTAAAATTTTAATCATTTTGCAATAAATCTGTTGGTAACACATGTTCATGATTTCTGCCAGTTGGCACAGTTAGAGGTATTTTATTAACGACATTGAGTAGACTGATTTCTCTGTTTTTAATTTTTAAAGGAGGTGGCTGAAATTTTAAGGAAAAACTATTCTGAAAATTCCTACTATTAGGAAATCATTGGCAAATCCTTTATAAGGTATGAAAAAGCTTTGTCTTCAACAATTTCATAATGTATCCTAGAAGATAAACCATATAAGTGTAAAATAAACCAACTCAACAAATGACCAAATTCTATTATTTTGAAAATGGGATTTTTATGGATTGATAAATATTAGCCCTTTTATAATGAGTCATGAGACATGTTTTTAAAAAGAAGTTATTCAACATATGTGAAAGAATTCATATATACCTAAAATATTGACAGATATAATGCCAGAAGATGAGTCTTGCAGGTTGGAAGACACTGAAAATATGACAGAGGAAATATTTCCTTTTCAAAGCAGAATTGGCCATAATGACATGATGGAGTAAAGCTTTGGGGACCTTCATTTGCAGATAGTATATTACCCAAAATGAGAAGAAAATCCCATAAATACTTATTAGTAAAAGGAATATGGAATATATAAAGTATGAAGCGAGAACAATTAGAAGTTATCAAAATTAAATGGAATGTATAAATACCAATAGAGAACTGAAATGATCCACTAAGGGCCATTTTGAATAAGTCAAATGGTTTATTCTGCCAGGAACAAGAAGTTCAAGAGATACAATAGTGCATTCATCACAAAAAAGAACTTATCAAGATATTTCTTAAAATACCCCACTATCTATGATAGGATTATATCTATACAAATACATGCAAATCTAGATAATTCAACCAATATTCACATTTATGTACCAACAAATAAGGCTAGAGCTAAAAATGTTAAAGAATTGTACCAAGTTCTACCACATATTGGGGTCTGGAATGTAAAAGTTAGAACACAAGAAGAAAGGACAACAATATGACTTTAGTTATAGAAAGAAACTGGAGAGCACATGAAAGAATTTTTGCAAGAGTAATGACTTCTTCACTGCAATGATAGGAAGAGCTAGAATGCTACTTTGAAGTCTAAGGTGCACTTAACTCAAGTCAAGTTATTTTCAATAGCCGCCTATGAAAGTTAAACAATGAACAAGGAAGAATGTAGAAAATTGATGCATTGGAATATGATGTTAGTAAAGACTATTGAAGGTATCTGAAGAACATTGCCAGTGCCCGAAGAACAAGCAAATCTATCCTGAATGAAGTACAACCAGAAAGCTACTACATTTCATCTACAAGTTATCAGGAGAGACCAGTCCCTGGAAGAGGTCATCATGTTTGTAGAAAGTCAGTGAGAAAGATGAGGACTTCCCCATAAATAGACTAGCACACTGGCAGCCACAGTGAGCTCACACATAACCTTTGTGAGGATGGTTCAGGACCGGGCAATGTTTATTTTTCTAGGACAGGGGGCTTGCTATGAGTTGGAACCACCTAGAAGGCATCTAGCAACATCAAATGCTTACATTGTTGTGCCTGGTATGTAATGTCCCGCTAAGAAAACATCCGTTAGGATTTGTAGGATTAAGCAAACTCAGTAAGACTCCAAACATTTCAATACAATGAAATGTTGTTTGGGGGGAGGGATAGGGTGGTCAATAAAGGAGTGGTTGATCTTTTTAATGAGAGGGTAGGTTTTTGGAATTTCATCATTAAAGGTTCTTATTCAAGAAATATAACGATGGTTTTTAATATCATTGGTTACCATTTTAGTCCTTATAAGAAATATTATATAGGTCATTTTTGTGATAAGTATGTTATTTAGTGTTGTTTGTAATGAATTTGGTGTAATTTAGTTACAAACTTTGCTGGTTTTCTTCTAAACCTTCACACAATTATGGTGGTTTAGGTTTGATTGCTGGTGGTCGTGTAGGGTATGGCATTGTACTAAATTTGAGGGGATCTTTTTTCAGGGAGAATAGGGTTTTTTTTAGTGTATTTAGGATAGATATATCCCTGGGTAGTACCATAGTTAGGCCCTTGGCCTAGTAGAAAATTTGGCTATTTGAACCCACCTCAGAAGAGACGTGGACATTTATTTCTGAAAGGCCATCACCATAAAAATCCTATGGGAATAACTTTATTTTACATATTTGGAGACTCCATGAATCAAAATTAATCCAACAATTAGCAAGATTCAAGAATATTAATTCAGCAACTAATGACAAATAGCTTGTGCTCGCATAAAAGCTAATAGTTTGAACCCACCCAATGAGACCATAGCAGAAATAGCCTGTTAATCGATATCGATTAAGATTACAAAAAGTCATGATAGTACGATCCTATTCTGAAGCAATTAGGGTCACCATGAGTCTGAATCTACTTAATGGTAGCTATCAACAAGTCCATATGCATGCGTGCACACACGCACACACACATGTGTAAATGCATATATAAGAGGGCAAGTAAAAAGATTTATCTTAAGTCTTTAGGTGTTAGATGCCCAGGCTTATTCTAAACAAAGTATTTTTAAATATATGCCTGTAATCAGCAGATGGTTGTAACAAATTTTCTCAATAACACACATGATTTTGTCCCATTAGAACAGTTTAAAAAAAAAAGAGGTTCAATCAAAAGAATAAGATTTGAGGATAACTTCTAGGTCAGTTAAGTTCAAGGCCAACAAGTCAGTACAAGTGTTTTGTCTTGTTTGTTTGGGTTTTTTTTTTGGGGGGGGGGTCATGCTTGATTTATTTATTTATTTTTTATGTATGCTTTTCTGTACATGGAAATCAGGATGAGTGAAGGCATGAAGATAGTACCCGGACTACTAGTTACCAGGAAACACAGAGAAGGAGATCAGGGGAACATCGAGAGTCAACAGCAATGAGTAGGAAGGAAAAGGAATAAAATGTTCTAAAGTTGATTTGGGGGATAATTGAACAACTTTTCTTAATATGCCTGAACTATTAAATTATACTATTGACTAATTATATTTCAATAAACTAGTTTTTTTCCTTTTTTCTAAGTGCATATTTCTTTATTAAAAATCATTTCATTGGGGGCTCATACATCGTTTTTCACAATACATAAATAAACATACTGTGTCAAGCACTTTTACATGTCCGCTGCTGTTATCGTTCTCCAATCATCCGCCTTTTCCCTTGAGCCCTTGGTATCGGCTTTTCCATCCCTTCCCCTCTTCCCCTGCTCTCCTTTCCCCATCAACCCTCAATACTTTATAAATAATTATTGTTCTGTCATATCTTACACTGCCCAACCTCTCCCCAAACCCACTCCTCTGATGCCCGTCCTTCAAATAGGAGCTTGTGTGTATATCCTGCAGTTGGTTCCATCTCTCTACCCCACCTTCTCTTCACCCTTCCAGCAGCTCCAGTCTAACCACTGGACCAAAGGGGTGCATCCATCTTGGTTTCCAGCTCCCCTCTCTACTAGTGTACCTTCTCCAGTCCATCTGGATTTGTAAGGTAGAGTTGGGATCATGATGGTTGAGGGGAGGAAGACTTCAGGAACTAGAGGAAACTTGTGTGCCTCATCGCTGCCCAGCTGCACCTTGACTGGTCTGACTCCTCCCTGTGACTCCCTTGTAAAGGGGTGACCAATTACCCACCAGTGGGCCTTAAGTCCCCACCCTGTCCTCCCCATCATTCGTAATGATGTGCTTCTTTTTCTTTGATGCTTGATACCTGCTCCCTTCGGACCTTTTTGATCACACATGTGCTTCTTCCATGTGGGCTTTGCTGTTTCTGCACTGAATGGCGACTCATTTATATTCAAGTCTTTGAGACTCCAGACATTCAATCATTTGGTAGCTGGGCACCATCGTTTCTTCTACTCTGTTTGCCTCTGTATCTATTCGTCTTCAGCGATATCCAGAATCAATTGGTCCATTGATTTTGATTTTTCTTCTTTGATGCCTGATACCTGATTGTTTCAGCACCTCATGATCGCACAGGCAAGTGAGCTTCTTTTGTGGTGGGTTTTGTTGCTCCTGAGTTAGATGGCTTCTCATTTATGCTCAACCCTTTAAGACCCCAGATGCTATATCTTTTGAAAGCTGGGCACCATCAGCTTTCTTCACCACTCTTGCTCATGCTCCCACATGTCCTCAGTGGATGCCTTGGGGATGTGTGCACACAGTGATATGTGTGGTTTTTTTTTCATCCATTTGATGAGTATTGCCTAGACCTTTCACCACCTTGTGGCCACACTGGCTGTTGTGCTTCTTTTGTGTGGGTGTGATTTCTTCTCAGGTAAATGGTCTAATTTTTATCTTCAGGCTTTTAAGACCACAGAAGATATATCTTTTGATAGCTGGGCACCATCAGCTTTCTTCCCCATATTTGCTTATGCACCTATTTTACTTCTGTGATCGTGTCAATAAAACAAGTTTTAAAAGAAATATTATAGTGACTTATTTTATTCCAGGGGCCTAATCACCATAGCTGTTCTTAAAATACAAAGAAGAACATTGTCAGTGACTAATTAGAAAGATAGCTTAAGAAAATTGAAAATTACTTTGGTGACAAAAAAGTTAGTGAAGTTGCACTGAGTCATGTATTGCCCACAATGATACATCGATTCCTTCTTCCAGGGCAGGGTTTGGCAAACTTTTGAAACAGAAGAGCCAATGCTGTCCCTCATAACAATTTAAAAATTATTGTGAGAGATATAGATATATTTTAGCATAAAATATGTTTTAACAAACAAATGAAACTTCCATTCTCTGAATAATATCCTTTAAATGAAACTGTGATGAACATTTTATTTTCATTTTCAATTTTACTTAATAGCTATGTAGAGATATCAAATGAGCCACATATGAGCCAGTTTACCAACTCCTGTTCTAGGGTAATAGAGCTGTCCTATGAGAATTTTGTTGGTAAACATTCCCCACCCCACCCACCTTTCAGTCCTCCCCTTGCTTCGTTAGACTTCTTTTGGTTCCCTCAAATTAGGTAGAATTTTAAAGAAACATGATTTGAGTCCCTTAAGGAATGCAAGCTCTCATGCAATATGGTGTTCGTTGAGAGATATAGATTAAATGTTAGAGAAAAGCAAAGCCATATTCAGGAATGTATTGTGGAGGATATGTCAAGAAGCAATAATTTCATATTTTTATGCTTTGGTTTGACAAATGTTTCAATGATATTGTAATAATATAATTTGAGAAAACTCAAATTATATTGACAGGGAACTACCAGATGAACAGGCTGCATTCAGAAGAGGACATGGAATAAGGGATATCATTAATGATGTAATGTGGACCTGGGTTGAAAGCAGAACACCCTAGAAAGGTGTTAGCTTGTGATTTATTGACTATGCAGAGGCATTTGACTGTGTGAGTCACACAAAAATATATTATGGATAACTTTGAGAATGGGAATTTCAGAATACTTCATTGTGTGCATGTAGAACTTGATCAAAAAGCGGTTGTGCAAACAAACCAAAGAAATGCTGCATAGTTTAAAATCAGGAAAGATGCACAACAGGTATATATCCTCTTCACATATGTATTCAATCTGTGTGTTGAGTGTTTTACCAGAGATGCTAGATTATAGGAAGAAGAATGTGACATAAAGGTTGAAGGAAGGTTTACTAACCGCCTGAAAAGTGCAGATGACACAACCTTGCTGCTGAAAATGCCGAAGAATTTGAAGAACTTGCTGGCATGAAGATGAAGATCAAGAATTGCAGCCTTCGGTAAGGACCACAGCTGAATATAAAGAAGACCAAAATCCTCACAACTGGACCCGTAGGCCACCTTATAATAAGTAGAGAAAAAGGTTGACGTTGTCAAGGATTTGGGCTTGTGGGATCCACAGTCAATGCTCATGGAAGCAGCAGTCAGGAGATCAAAAGGCAGATTCAGCAAAACTTGCAGCACAAGACCTCTTTAGAGCTTTGAAAAGCAAGGGTCTT